>VZUI01021037.1:0-47536 GCA_013401135.1 Cettia cetti
AAATAAAATAAAATAAAATAAAATAAAATAAAATAAAATAAAATAAAATAAAATAAAATAAAATAAAATAAAAATTGAATGAACAGGAGAGGGGGAGAGAGAGAGAGGATGAATAGAACCCAAAAGAAACCAGTGGTGCGCAATATGATCACTCACCACCCACTGACTATAGTCAGCCCATCCCTGATCAGCAAGCAGGAGCTCCTGGCCATTTCCCCCAGCTTATATACTGAGCATGAGTTCTGTGATACGGAATATCCCTTTGGCTGTTTCTGGCTTGGTTACCTTCCCATCTTCTTGTGCAGCTCCTCACTGGCAGAGCATGGGGAAATGAAAAGTCCCTGAGTTAGAGAAAGAAATATTTAGCAAGAACTAAACCATCAGTGTGTTATTTTTATTCTTATACTAAATCCAAAAAACAGCACTGCACCAACTACTAAGATGAAAATTAACCCTATCCCAGATGAAACCAGGACAAATCCACAGATTAAACTGATGCATGACAATCTCACGTGAAACCCTTGAGCTGCCTTTTAAGCCAGGGACAGCTCAGAAGTCTTTGTTTCAGTAGTCTGGCACTTCCTCTGATGGCTTATTCTATTTATTGGGATTGGTCAGGAGTCACAACCCGCGTCTTTGAACATTTATTGTCTTAGTTACCAAAAGTGTCTTTGGAATAGGCTCAGACCTCCTATCTAGGATCAGTACCTGCTATCTAGGATACTTTCTAGGAAAAATGTTGTCCGATCTGCACAGCTTCCATAAAGTTTGTTTAAAAGAACTAGCAGCTGTCATGGACTGTCGCTTAATTCAAGCAGTCCAGTCCTTAATAGAGTTTATAATACAAGTGCATCCTAATTACAAATCTTTTCCTATTATTTTTTATGTAAAATAAACACTGGCCACTTTCTCTCTGGTGCACTAATGTTTTGTGATGATAAAATGTCATTTGTTTTTTAAAGGCCCCAGAGTAGTCAAAGTTGTCTTAGTTATCCCCTTCCTGGTATTATAGGAAAATGTTCATTAAGTTACCATTAATTACTTTTAATAGTCTAAAAATCCAGAAAAAAAATCAAATTTGAAGTAATTAATTACGTAATTTTTCTCCTGAAGAAGTTTTTTAGTGTGTCAAGTGACAGAAAAAGTTATTTCTAAGATTTTGGTTTAACATGACATTGCAGATTCCCTTCTGGCCCTAATAGGAAGAGCCTTAGTCTTGTCTGCTAACCTCCCAAGCACTCCTTCAAAGAGCTGTTGGACAGTAAATATGATGAAATACTAGTGGAAATATAAACAGAAACTAGATATTCCTGTCTGAATATACACTGGAATACTTTTATTCAACATTTAAACATTTAGATAAAATAAGCTCATTAAATGATTTAGATTTTAGAATAAAGCAATCTAGTTTCCAGATCTCTGGCAGACAAGGCTTTTTAAATATTTACCTTTCACATAGGGGCTCAACATTCCTTGAGCAGCAGCTGCCTGACCTGCTCTGTAATTGAAAAATATGTGTGATTTCTCTCCATCTCTTTCTCTATGTGACATCAGCAATGGTGCTTTTCCCCCTTTCAGTGGGAAAAGCATTTGTCTGGTTTCATTTTATTTTCTTATTTTCAAGATGTGTGTGTCATGCTAAGGATGCAAAGCTCCTGCTTTAGCATCAGTGACATCAAATGCAAAAATTATAAATGAGACTAATCAAAAATCCTTTTTGATTAGTCCTTTCTCTGCCTTCCCCAAAGAAAAAGGAGCTTTGAATATAATAGTCTGTAGAATCTGACTAATGGTGCCATTTTTCTTCTTTCCAGTAGAAATAATAAAAAAAAAAAAGTAAGAAGAATATCTTTTGTGGGAGCATATTACCAACAAAATCTTATTTAAAATATAACTCCTGTGTCATATCGAGCTATCCAAATTGTTCAGGGTCAGAATGTTGTACTCAGCTCCTGATTAGGATTCTGGCCTTGCTTCTGGCCTAGCTCACTTTCTCATTACTGTATCCTGAGTGTGTCTGCTTGGGCTGTTTTGAGATTGAATTCCCCAAACCTCCACAAGAACCCCTAGGAGAAAGAAACAAGTTGAAACTTCAACCAGAGGATTGGAAAGTCTGCAATTTCAACTGCATGTGATCTCCAACCATCATGTTCAGATTCAAAAACCAGTCAGGAAAACAAAAGCCCTGTCTTAATGAACATACAGTCATGTTCAATGCAAACCACTAGGAAGGACATGCAAATCTAAGAGCAGATAATTCTGTTATGTCTCATGATTCAGAGACAGAAGAGAGCCAAAGAAATGAGCTTTATAATTTTAAGTAAAGCAGGTTATTCTGCAATTAATTTGAAAGTAAATGATTGTTATATACACAGTGAAGGGATGCCTCATGTGTAGAGGTACAAAGACACAGAAAAACCGCAGACAAACAAAGGCAAATGAACTTAAGTATAATCAAGCCTAATTAGCATCCAGTGTAAAACACTCAGACAGGTCCCAGCTGGCAGAGGGACGGATGGAGAGGATCATGGCAGCAGGAAAATGGTAGTCCCTTCAAACTGCAGCAGCTCCATCACCAAGAGGGTCTCCTCTCCAAATGCAGGGCTGGTGGCCATCTTTTGCAACCAAGAAGTTGCAAAAGATGGAAATGCTACCCAGCTGTCACTAATCAAAGCACAGAGTAAAATACTGCATCTTTCTTCAGGAAAATTCAAAATTTAAAATACTTTAGAAAAACAATTCAAAAGGAGACAATCAGGGAGTTTTTAATGAACTTTATAATCATCATTTTGTTCAGCAGCAACGATTTTGAATCATAAATTGGGATACCATAGGAACATGAGGTAAAGGTTTTGGGGGTTTTATGTAGAAATCAACACCACCTTATCTTTATTTGAAGTTGTGTTGCTACATCCGTGCTGACCAGGGTTGAGGATGATTATTTTTGCTCTGAATATGTGAGATTGTTCTGTAGCCAAGAAACATTATGTTGGGAAATGTTGAAGATGGACATCAATAAGCCAACAGAGCATGCATGTGTGTCACGCTATGTCCTAATACCACAAAATATTATGCCAAAATTAGATACAATTAGAACAGAAATTCTGTGAGGGCAGAAGACAGCACACTGAAGCAGTGTTGTGAAAGTTTGCAGATATCCTTGTATTTGTTTCGCGTGAATTAAAGCTGTTAGTCCTTCCCTTTCAGGAACTTCCTATTTCCCCAGGAGAAAAAAAAAAAAAAAAGATATAGACTAGAAACAGTCAGTCCTTTAATAAGGAGTACTGAGCTGCCTTGTCAAGGGGCTGCAATGACTTATTCTTTTCCAAAAGAAAAATATGTGGGATGAATTAAGACACTCCCTTGCTTCCAGGACAGAGCAGTTTCACATAATTCATACTGACTATCAAGATGAAAACATATCCTACTCCTGCTGTTTTCCTTTAAATTTGTAGGAAAATTGCATGGTGTTCTCAGTTACTAGAGGCACAATAGGCAATCTGGGAGCACCCAATGAAGATTGCCCTAAAAATCAGAATTCTTCCTATATTTACTCTACATTATTACGGGGAGGAGAATGAATTTGGCAGTTCATTACCAGGCTTAACACTGTGAAGAGGATGGTGATGGATCCCATAGACAGAAATAGAAATAGCCACAGAATAGACTAAAAACACGAGATCAACCCAAAAGAACCAGCTTGGAAAAAACCCAGCCTGGTTTTCACGAAATACAACAGGAAATAGTGGGGGAAAAGAAAAGATATCATTTTATCATTGAATTTTCAAATACTAAAATAATTATGAAATACCAGAAAATGTATATGAATCACAGCTGATGGCCACAGTATAAATTTGATTTGGAACTGGTATGAAAATAGCTTTCAGGATAATGAAGTATTTTGAAATTTTAAGAAGAATTTATGATGAATAGAAACAAAAAAAAAATCAAAGACAAATAATTACACTAAATCAACTTGAGTATTTTATTATAATAAAATTAAACAAAACATAAATTCTTATTATCTTTGTATTTCTAAGCAAGAGTGCTTTAAAACAAAAAAAAACCTAGAAATTATAAAAAAAAAAGTCATGATCAGACATTGAAATATCACCATACAAATATAGCTCTCATCTGTCACCAAACTGTTTGGTTCCACATGCAAATGAAATAATATGAATCAGCCATGGCCTGTTTTTTTACAGATCAGATTGCATCCTATGCCATGAAGTAGATGTCCAGAATACTCCTAGTGGAACATCCTTACATAACCAAAATTAGTTCCACAGATGGCACACTGAAATAGAAAGAGAGAAAGATGCTCTGTGAAGGTCATGGAGCATAATTCTAACTCTTCTGAGGATGACTCTTCTGAGGATTCAGTAGAGAATGGAACCCACCAGAGGCAGCAGAAAAAATTTTGTGAAATAATTGTGCTGTACTCCATTTCCATTGAAAACATTCTACAGCATAACATTCGTTATAAGCTCCCCACAAAAATACAAGATGCATCTCAGAAATACTGAGACATCACATAAAAGAACCTTCTGCATTAATGAAATGGGTAAAATCAGATATGGCTAGAATGTGTATACAGAAAACAGAGCAGAAGTGCCATTGATTTTTAGTGATCAAAGTAAAAATCAATGGATTAATGCATTTCAGTCTCCGTAAAAAACATTTTGTGAGTCTTTCATTTAATACATAGTACTCTAAAATCCAATGGTCTCCTCTCTAAGTGGTCTTTTATTTCCATAGGACTAATTAAGAACGTGTTTCTGCATTGTAAAGTGCATCTGTCTGAACTCCAACTTGCTTGAGAGCATACTAACACAAGCTATCTTGCACAGCAAGTATGGTGGAAAAAATCATATGAACCATTTAGTTCTGCCTGTGTTCAACCTTGCATGTACAGAGTTAGGATGACTGGGGGATATTCATGAGGACTGGGGACTATTTTGTATTATCTGAGTGAAGAAATCTTGTAAATATAGACCAGCACTTTCACAATTCTACAGTTCCTGAATCAGGAAAGAGATTCTTTCACCCAAGTGATAGTTTTTCTAGACATATTTCTTTTTATAAGCCTCTAAATCATAAAAACAGGAGCATGCAAAGGAAGCAGTTATTTTTAAGTAACGCTAAATACACTCATTGACAACTCTCGTTGGTGTGGTTTTTTCTGTACATCCTTGCTGGATCACAAATAGCATGTAGAGTGCCTGATTTGGAAGATGCTTGAAAAAGGAAAAAAGGAAAAAAGGAAAAAAGTAACATTGCATCATTTTGGGTCTGATGACTGTAAAAAACCAATTACTGTGTTGCTGATACGTGCATCTAATGTCACAGAGTTTAGAGTGCCTTAAGATCACAGATTTTAGGGTGATTTAAGACATACATTAAGGGGATGTTCAGAGTAGGAAAGGACATCCAAACACAAGTATTAGGAGAGGCAGGAGAATTCTCGATTTTGGAAGTAAACATTTTCTTCCTGTTCCTATGAAGCAATGTATCCTTCCAACTAACACAGTGAGCAATGATATTGCTCCTGAAATAATGGAGTAAAGTAAATTCATAAAATGACCAAAATACTGAAGAGTAATAAACCTTGTTTTCCACTGAGTACTGTATGGGCTATCTGGTCTATTTTACATCTTCTCAGCTAAGAATCAGATGAAAAATAGACCCTGTGCCTCACTAGAACCTGAAGTCAATACCACATAAAGGTCCCTGACAAGAAAGTGAAGCAGTAAAAAAAGCATGTAGAAAGATAGGACTAACAGTATTAAAAGAATAAACCAGATAATTTTGGTAATTTTGTCAGAACAGAAGGTCTTATTGGAAAAGAACATTATTTCAGGTCTAGTGGAATCTAAGGAAAAGAAGTACTTAATTTCTTTTGATTGAGTTTTTCAGTGGTAAGGAGACATGTAGAAAATATTAAGACTTTAAAACAAGCTCATGAGGACAGCAGGGCATGGAAGCACTCTTTAAGGAAGGTGCAATGAAGAGCAGTGTGATTCTGTACATCTTGGGGAAGACCCTGCTGCCATGATCCCTGCTTGAAGCCCTCTGGAAGCTCATGATGACTGCAAAGTACCAAAAAAGCACCGGCAAATGAACCAAATGAACCAACCTTTTGTCTCCCCAGCATTGTTAGTAATAATTAAAGTAAGCATTAAGTCCGTGTGCATGAATGGAAGAGCACACGTGAGAGAAAGCAGAAGAAAGCAAACCCTTGTCTGTAGTAAACCATCCCCCTACCTCCCTGGACAGGGCCTCCTTTCTGTGGGAATCTTGAGCAATTTTATTTTCCCCTGGTTTTGGTTAGGTCAGTTTTTCCAACAGTGCAACAGTTCACTCGATAAAGAGAAAATATCTTCCTGTTCCACTGTCATTTTTATATCTTTCAACTTTGTTCACCTTTTCATGTTACTGTCTTCAAAACAGGAGCTGAAATTCAGTTCTACCATATTCTCATTTGGAACAAGCTTCCATTTTATCTTTCCCCTTGCACATAAGATCCCTTCAAATTCTGTTCAAATGGGAGTGTGCTGTGTTGTACTTTCGCTTCTGCAGGAGGGGAGAGTAAAAAAGGACTGTTTGCTTCAGTCATTAAGCTGTATCAAGACCTGAAATAACCATCTGACTGAATGATCCATAGTTTTTGACCACTGAAAAAAAAAGAGTGAACATATCAATGGAAAACAGAGTTCCCAAAAATAGAAGGAGACTGTTATAATCATATCTTCCTATCTTGGATTTCTCTAAGGTTTTCTCTTCCAAACTGAAGTGGAGTATAACTTCAAGATGACATTGTGTTAAGATTTGGAATGCAGATCTTCAGTTTTGATGAGAAAATAATCTTATTTTTTGCCCACTCTTATTTAATGACTTTAAAAATTTTATTACAGAATGAGTAGTATGAATGATAGAGTACTTCAGTTTGCCAATAATTCATAGATTTTGAAATATTGCCTAGTTCCAGATGGAAAGGAAACAGAACTTTTTAAATTTACAACTGAAAAAAAAAGTCCAGAAGTGTTGGGCAGAAAAAAGATATATTTTTCTAGTAAATGGAACAATTTTATTTTGATGTTCAACTTAAAAATATTAACCTGTTATGAAAAAACCCAGAATTTTAAAATGAAAACAGTTGTACCAAGGAAAAACTGAAAAACTTTCATAAAAAATGTCAAACTTATTTCAACATTGTTGAAACTTTGTCCCTACTCTTTTAAAATTAAAGCCCAGCTAAAAATGCCTTATTCCATTAAATAATTGGATTTTAACAGAGTGACATAATATGATAGAATATGCTTGGGTCTAAGTCTCTCTCAGCTTGTCTGGTAAGTACAGACTAATAGGATTCTCAAAGCAAATACTGAGAAACACCTAACAACAACCCTATGTAATTATCTGATGGCCACTTTGAAATTTACCTTCCTTACACATTTAAATCCTTCTTTTAATTTGAAGATTAAAAGGTGAAGGGTTGGAAATTTGATATCTACATTGCTCAGTGATTTGAAATGAATATATTAAATTCTATCTGACTGCATTATAGCAAGCTCTAGTGGCAACAATGTGAAAAATCAATAAAGCAAAAAACATAAATGCAAGATTTAAACAGTAATCTGACTTATAGGATGATTCAGTTGTAACTTAACCCTTCCTGAACACAACAGTAAGGAAGTGTTTTTTACAAGGGTAGTTCATTTAAAATTTGAAATACCTAGTAGCTCATCTAAAAGCCATATATGGTACTGCACTTTAGTCCATGTTAAGATCTGTACTTACAACATCTGTGATACATTTTTGGAATTAAACATGGTCCTAAATTTGTCCCAGTAGATAAGGAAGAAGTCTATGTATAAACATGCCTAATATGTATTATTTGTGCAGTGGAGTCTTTTTGACTGTTTACTTTTAATGTATTTTGCTTTATGGGTCCCGGTAACCTGGTCCCAGCTCAACATGCCATGAACCTCCTATAAAAAGTTTCCTGGCTTTTCCTCTTTGTCCTCCTTGTATATGTACAGATAGCAGGCATCTCCCCATAGCTGTGGCAATTTTCAGAAACCATATTGCATTTCAACACAAAGCATGTCCTATTCTCTCCTAACCTGCATTTTTTATTTCTGTTTCCATATGGAATACACTCCACTGGCAGTTATGGACAGAGATGTTCTCCTCACAGCATCATTCCTCCTATTGTGTTGTACCCATTGCTGAAGTGAAAAGAGGTCTCCTATGCACTGATGTTTTTAGGGTAGGTGTCTCCAGAGTGTAGACGTGCTTAAAATGGCTTTCATACATTGCTGAATCTCTCAACAAATGCCATGCCAGTCATGTAACTAAATTGCAGTCAATGCCTCTCTGGCCTTTATTTACAAGCTATAATTATTGGTGTCTATCTGTGGTCTGTGTCTGTTAATGTATTACATCATCTGGCTCTTGGTACAATTAGATAGTGGAATTCACTCTACCGAAAAGTTTTTAAATAGAAACTGTTTTGTGGCTGTCTCAAAAGTAAACCTGCATAGAACTGGTAGTAAGACCTTCATCAATATCTGCTGGGAATTAAATTTTGGAGACTTTTGTGCTTTTTTGCTCTCACTTGCACTCACCAAAGCTTCCACGGGAGCATTGTCCAAGAACAGCTTGAGTGGGATCACATTAAAATTTTTGAAGAGGGAGGTGTTATAGCAGAGATGCCTTTCATCTTGCAAGACATGAAGTCTTTCATCTATACACGCACAAGCCTCCCCCCAAAAAAAAGAACCAAACAAAGGAGCACAAAGCAGTGACACTAGAAATCTCAAAGAGTTAATGGCATAAAAAGAGAACTTCCTGCAGAATTTTTTTTAGATGTTGAATTATAGTGAACAAAGGTAAGATAAATTATTCTCTTGAACTGAATATTACAATAGCTGTAGAATTGCTTCAGTCTTCACTTTTATTTAGAAAATATATTGCGTAGGGAGGGTGATCTCTTCAAGTTTAAAGTTTAAAAGATCAGTCTATGTTGTAACATTAAAAAGTATGAAAGGTATCAAAGTTTTCAATTTTTCATTGGTTAGGAAAAGTTAGAAAAGAATAAGTTAAATTGATGAACAGGGATTAAGGAATTTGGAAGTGACAGTTACTATGCTTTGGTGTGGGACAAGTTTAATGCTTTATAATCTTGATAATTGCCTTTGTGATTTTTTTCTGGGGAAACCATTAATTAGTATAATTTATTTCATAAACTAAACTATGACACTAACGTGCTAATAAATAAAAATGAAACAAAGTCTTCAATAGGTCTTCTGAAACATAAAATTAAACTAACCCCTTGAAGTAATACTTGAGCCAGCAATTCATGATTCAGCTGGTTTCCAACATCTTCCTTAGGAGACAAACAGTCAGTTCATGCTATGCTTAGGAGAAAATTTATCCTGTAAATGGCTAAGATTTATTTTTGCTTCATAATCATTATTATTTCTAGAAGAAGAGGTATGCGCTTCCAATCTTTGAAAAAAGCTGTCCAAAGACAGCATCCTGGAAAGCAGGAGCAACTGGGTGTGGTGGTTCTGACAGGTAGTTGTGTTTTAATCCCAGCCATCAACCCTGCCCCATGCAGCTGATCACTCACTCCCCAAACACTAGGATTGTGGAGAGAATTGGAAGGGTAAAACCTGGAAAATTCATGATTTGAGATATAGAGAGTTTCACAGGATAAGCAAAAGCCACACAGGCAAACAAAGCAAAACAAAGAATGAATTCACTGCTTCCCATAGGCAGGCAGGTGTTCAGCCATCTCCAGGAGAGCATGGCCCCATCATACGTAACAGTGACTTGGAAAGAAAAAAGCCATCACTCCAAATAAACCCCTTTCTCCTTCTTTCCTCCATTTTATATCCTGAGCATGGTGTTATATGGTCTGGAGCATTCCTTTAGGCAATTTGGGTCTCCTGTCCCAGCTATGTCTCCACCCAGCCTCCCAGACACCCCCAGCTTCCTTGCCAACATGGCAGTATGAAAGGCAGAAAGACCTTGGCTTTTTGTAAGCCCTGCTCAGCTATAAACAAAAGCAAAAAAAGCAAAACCATCTCTGTATTATCAATCCTTTTACTAGCCACTGTGAAAAAAATTAAATCTAGCCTTGATCACCATAAAGAAAATGATCTCTGGAACAATGAGAATGAAACACATAAACACAAATTAAGCTCAACGTGCTTCCATCAACACTGTTTCGTATTTAGAGAAATGCAATTAGGTAGGTGAGGGATGCAGGGAATAGAAGACACCAGGTTTCCATCCCAAAGCTCTTCAGAGTATTTGCTTATGACCAAGATGCAGCCTGAATGTGAAGTCATAGCTGAGCATCACTCTGCATAAAGATGAGGTAAACTGAAAGACTGCATTTAACTCCCAATTTTAGCTCTGTTATTATTACCTGGAAGATTTCATCTGCCTAATTCAAAGTCTTTAAACACACTTAGGAGAAAAGAAAAAGTATGTTGTTTCATAAACTTATCTTCATCTGCCAGTGTCTGCTGGGAGCACCTTTCTGTATTGCCAGATTTTGTTGCCAGAAAACAAAATCTTTTAAGCCTATTTTACCTGACTTAATTTTCTCCTCAGTTATTGTCTTATAAATCAGAATTTATTATCAGGCATCTCATCTACAGAAATGCTAAAAATATGAGCCAGGCTTTAAAAAGTATTTCTGACTGTGACTTTAGAAAGGCAGATGGGAATAGTTATTGGAGTGAAGGACTTTTTGCTCATCCCCTCCCCTCCTTTGACGCTGCAGAGTTCTGTGTCACAACCCACTTGCTGTGCAAGCTTCCAGCCATCACAGCCCCCACCTTGACTGTTTGAAACAGAACATTTCCAGTATCTTCTTAATGAGTTTACTTTTCCTGAAACCATTCAGAAGTTTTACTCTCATCATGCACTCATTCTGTTTCTTCTTACTCTTTTTTTCGTGTATTAAATATAAGCTTTTTTCCTTTGTGCTTCAAATTTCAGTATTCATATATACATGCACAGACACATATAAACATATATATACATATAACTATATTCATCTATGTATCAGCAGGTATAGCTGAAAAACATAAATGGCTTATTGTGGAGAGGAAGGATGACAGAGTTTGGGTCTGTAAATGCAAATATCCCTGCTTATACAGTCAATATATAATAATCCAGATGAGCAAACTTAATTTTGCCAAATTCTGCCAAGGGAATCTGAAATATGAATAAATGATTATGACAGGGGTGTTGGGGGGGAGGAAAATGCTGGGAATTAGGTCCCACCATTGTGATTTGTTTCTTACGATTTGTTTTCTATGAATATTGTAATTTCATAGCAGTCTGTTGAATTCAATAAGTCTACTGTTGTGTAAGTGATGTGTGTATTAGGTGACGGGGGCACAGTTCAGACCTCATTTAATCTTTTAGTATGATTAAGATTTTGCTTTTACAAAACCTTCATGTATTAAATTCACATCCTATCCATATGGATATTAAAAATACAAATCAAACTTTAAAAATTAAATCTCATGACAAAATACAACAATAACATCTTGATAGTTTATGGCAGGAATTTTTTTAGAGCATCATTGTTATTTCTCCTATGCTCACAGATACAGAAATACATAAGTAAACATGATTTCATATGATCACTCCTAAGAACATTTTTCAGCTATTTTATGAGGTGGAGTTGCATGCTAACATGTGCCAAGAATGGGACATCCATCCTTGTGTCCCATCCTTTTCCACCACATGTAATTAATAGACACAGACCATATCTCTTGTTTACATTATTTGGTTTAAGGCCCACATGGAAGAGCTGACAGTACATTAATTAATTGTGAATGTTTAATGAAATAGTCATTGTAATTAATATTTTGTTCTATCCTGTGATTTATTTTTTTTCAGATTTATAGCCAAATGAAGATCAATCTGAGTTCAAGTACCTTTTCTGAACTTAAAAATGCAATCAAATAAGAAGAAAACCAGCAGCTGCTCCCCACTGAACAGTAATCAGTACATTAAAAATTAAGCTAAGCAATATCCCATTCCTGATATAAATATCAGTCATCTTCAGCTCCATTTCTCCCCCAAAACTCACTAAACAACCAGGCCTTGAAGCAAACAATGACATGAAATCCCAACAGATTAAAATGCAGAGAAAAATTCAAACTGCTAAAACTTAATTAACAAAAAGACAAAAAGAAAATTTTTTACTAGAAAAGACAACAAGACAAATAAACCATGTGGCACAAAGGCACTTAGCTCTGACTCATTTCTTTAATAAAACTACCTAAAAAAAAAAAATGCTCTGGGTTTTGCTTTCCCCAGCTCATGAGGGGGACCAAAATGTCCCTGCTGGATCCAAGCACTGATGACCAAGGGATCCTGTTGCTGGTGTGGCACACTCATGACCTTTCATCATCCAGGGATGCTGAATCTTGCAAAGCCAAAAGCCAAGCCTCAATGGTACTGGCTCTGCCCTGACTTTGTGGCCAGTCTTTGCATTCCCAGCAAACTCATTACTTCCTTCCTCCTCCCACCAGCCTTTTTCCCTCGCAGCCACTGTGTCCTCACTCCATGCTGGCTGTCCCTTCTGAGCTGATCTCTGCCACCACATTACAGTACTGTCATTATTTCCCTCTACTGGTACCACAATCCATGCACAAAGTACCACATTATGCTGTTGCATATGGTCTCCATCAAGAGATTCTAATTATTTTTTCAAAGCACAATGTGAAACATTTCTCTCAGTTCAGCTGTTTCATTATTGTGGCTGTAACCCTTTGGCCTTCATACTCAGAACCTGTCATTCTTCAAAATGGGTAACAGACCTTAGGTTTTTTGTACAGCTATTGATTTCCAAGAATGTACATGTTTTTCCTCAGTTTTCACAGCAGACTCCAGTGAGTGTCCTGGACAATACTCTACATCTGTTTTGCACCATTTCTCCCAAAAAATGGCTACATTTATTTGTTTGTTTATGGACCAAACATCCAACTGTTGCCTCTAAATGAGAGCTTGTTGGTGTTAATTCTATGCTATTTACACTCAGGTATCTGCAAGGAGGCTATTACCATTTGGGGACTTGCTTTTTCCTTGCTCTTCCTGGGGAATGAGGTTTTACAGTAAATACAAGTTGGCTTTATTGATATCTTAAAAAACAATCCATCAAAGACAGGGTGCTATACACATAACAGGTAACAGCAATCCAAACATTAAAAGTTAGTGAAATAAAGTTTTCTTCTATCAATTCTTTTATCATTCTTTTGACCCAGTTGTATAACTTGTAAAATTAAAATCGTTATTACTAATAACGTTTTAGGGGTTTGCATCATGTCTATTTCAACTATACTGGTGATGTTTAACCACAATCAAAATAATTGACTTCTACAAGCTTTCTTTCCATTTACTTGTAAAATCTTCATGGATCATACCATAAAAGTGATATATAACCATTTTTGTTTAGTAAAGGTTCACGTGGAATATTTGCAACATCAGCAATGTTCTGCAAGTTACTAATTCATGGTAGTGTTGAGGAAGAAATAGCTTGCAAAACAACTCATTCTTTGGTTTTTTGTCAATATGGATCTTAACAAAATTCCCAAATAGAGGTAAAGTTGTTTTGTTGTTATATAAATCTAAATTTTCATTGTAAATATTTCCTAGTGTAGTTCAAGCAAAAATTTTGTCTATTGTATTTGTTTACCAGCCATCTCTTCCCTGGACCTTGTATCTGTAATATGCAGATGAAATTCTGATCCAGGCAAAATTCAGTATGTGATCACTCCAGTGACATATTTTCTATTAAATAATCAGCAGGTTAAGTAAAGAAATAGTTTTGTCAGCGGGCTTTCCTTTTTTCTGGCTGAGTGCGAGGTCAGAGCCATACTTCCATTTATCCTCAAAATAAAATGTACCTAACCATCAAGAACAGTAGATGGAATGACTGTAGAAATGGTAAAAATGCTGAAAATTTTAGGTGCAGGAGAAGGTTAAACAGGAGAAAAGTAGGCAAGCTCCACAACACCTAGTTGCAGGAGAGTAATTTGTATTTCTCACTTCTATGAGAATCTCTGTGAGATTTCCTCTATGAGAGAAACAGAAAAATATTTTTTTCCCCTCAGAGCCTTTCTGCTCTACTTCTTGTAAGAAAATACCAATGGGAGTCTGGGCAATTGATAGTGAGGAACAGCCCATGCCAAAGAAAGGTCTTGGTAAACCCAGAACAACAGCAAACAAACCCTGTCTGGATACCTGGGTTTTCAACATGGTCCTCCATGTAAATTTGAGCCAGAAGTATTCCAATGAGGACAATAAGTCAGCTGGCACACTCATGACATCAGGACTAGATCTTATCAAAGGAAGGCAGACAAGTAATTTCTTCACAGGCAGTAGAAGGGAAAACCATATTCTGCTCTGGATTTGGACACCATCTATATAATTGTAGCAGTTCTTATTTATTTTTAAAAGCTATGAAACCCAGTCTCTTTTAATCTGAGGATAAAAGATGAACTGTTTTCTTGGCAGTTTTCCTGCTTGATTAAGAGAATACAATCTTCTTTAGTTTTGCTTGATGTTCTATAACTAATAACGAGACTTTTTTTGAATCACTAGGAATCAAGCGACACAGAAAATCAAAATGTTCACCATGGGAGTAATAGGTTTTCCTTTATGTAAATATTCCAGCTCTGATGTGTCCAATATCTGGTTTTCCAAAAACAAAGCCAGCATTCTGCTCATAACAGGTGAATCCAAACTAGAAAATGTGCAGTAATGGTTACAAAAATGAACATAGGGAAGAGAATCTCCTTCCAAATGTAGAAACTTGGCTTTTTGAAAGAATATGACTGCATACCACAATGTATTAGGATTATGAATACAAGGGATAGGCAAGAACGGTTTGCACAAATAGGACAAATTATGTAGGAGTTTTATGATACTTATTTTCAACAATATGGTAGCAACATTAATGAAATGCACAGAAAGTGTTGTCCATATCAGGAATGAGAAGAAATGAGAGAGACATATCCGTTGATAAGAACAAAATTTTGAGCTTGTTTGTAGGAAAGAATATCAGAGATATATTTATTGTGGATCAATTTTGGGCAGTGAGATACATACTTACATGGGCTTCTGGTTTTTAGGGACCTAATGGGGGGAAAGGACTTCGAACACAGGCAAAAATGTATTTTGAGAGAGTAACTTTGATAGCAGTGAGGTATTTGCATCAGCAGTGCCAAGGACTACATCTGAACTTGTTTCCCAGGGAGACAGGATGTTTTTCAAGAAGAATATCATCACACCTTGAAATAGCAATAGACTCCCCTCGCAGAGTAAGACAGAACAGCCAAGAACAGCTTGACCTTTATGGGGGCTGTTAGGTGATAGAGCTGTATTTATTTATCTACTTGCTCTTGGTTGTGTAAGAGAAAGCGTGATCCCTTATTTGCAGAACTTTGGACAGACCCCAAATCACAGATACAAAACATCTGTGTGCCTTCAGCCTTCAGCTATAAACTCCAGCAAAGGTTTCTCTTTGGTAACAAAGTGCTTTGGCTTTTGCAGCTGTTCTTTAGGAGTAGCAAACCTTCCTGGCTGAGAGCAAGCAGAGAAAGCACTGAGTGCTTTTTTGTGCGAGTGCTGAGGGGAACAGAGACTGCATCTGTCATCTAATGGGGTTTCTATGAAGTGAGGGATCTCACAAAGCAGGTAGCACTCAGAATGCTGCACTCTGAATGCAGCAGAGCATGATGTGATCCATCTTTACTTATCCTTAACAAAATCCATCTCTGAAACTCCAAGGAGTTACAATCAGATCTAGCTAAATTAATTGTCTAATTGTCTTTCCTTTATGTACTTGTATATAAAAAAAGGTAGGATAATGTGTGCAATCTAAGAATAACTTACAGTGAACTGCAGCCCCTTTAAACCATGCATAAAATGGGGCAGTGTATAGGCTATGGATTACATCGGTCTCTTCAGCCTGTGGCAGCCTTAGCAAGTGAGGGCTGGGTTGAAAAAAAGAGAGGGGGCAGCACTCCTTTAAAATTGTGGACTTAAACAGGGGCCGTGGGGCAAAGCAAGTACAATGAAATGTTGGAGGCTACTCAGTCCTTCCATTCCAGGACAAAATGTGCTCTCTTCCTCCCTTGGAAGAAATTTTTCTGACCTGGTTTAAAAATTCTCAGGGCAGGAGTTTTAGCATCATCTGCAGGGAGCTTGTTTCAATGTTTCACCTCCTTAACAGATAAAAAGGTGTTTCTAGTCTGCAACTCACTTCATGGTTGAAACAGACAACCAGAAACAGCATGAGAGGATGGATTCAGCAACACAAGCTGAGCTTTTGTACAGACAGGTTTTGAGATATGAGACATCTGAAATGGATGAATTACTCAGAGTAAGAGCAAAGTGAACTGATCTCTTCTTGTCCTGTCCCTCTTTTATGTACCCCCAAAGTCCACATCTCCTTCATGATCTATGTGACAGACCGTACACATTATAAGGGTATGAGAGTGAGCACATGGGATCAGAGCTCCTTCCAGCTTTTATCCTCTTCCCCATCACCTGCAGCATGTGCTGTACACAGAATATATGACCAAGGCAAGCACACACTGACACGGCCCCCAAGGAATCATTTCATTTTCCATCAATCTGTGTTTTAGAACAAGGGTTTAGACTTGTGGGGTTTTATCACTGATGCATTTTTCTTCCATTAATTTAACTAACTGCTTTCAGAGTGCCTGTGCAACATCCTTGTAACAATGAGTTTCACGGTTTCACTGCCCAGCGAGTGAATAAATATCACAGATTCACAGAATTATAGAATGGTTTGGACTGGAAGAGACCTCAAAGATCATCTAGTTCAAACTCCCCCTGCCATAGACAGGGATGCCACTAGATCTCGTTGCACAGGACATCATCCAGCCTGGTGTTGAACTTCTATGAATGGGGTGTCCATAATTTCTCTTGACAACCTGTTTCAGTGCCTTGCTGCCCTCTAAGGAAATAACTCCTTTTTTGTTCTGATCTAGCTGCCTATTTCTTTCTTCATTCCTCCTCTTTCCTACAGAGGAGCTGCAGCTTCAGGAGGTTGGCAGAAGAGAAGAGCAGAGTCAAATCTAAAATAAGGCATGTCTGTTTGTTTTCTTATGCCAAGCTATCTTACACAGAAACAATAAATCACTTACACCACTTGCTCACATAAAAAAAATTCCATCAGCCACTTATTTGCAAATAGATGTATTTCCAGCATGATAGCATTTCTTGTGAGGATGTGTGACTGGGATATTTGTCTTATTCACCTTAACAACAAAAAGAAAAGAACTATGGTGTCTTCTTCATTGATGTCAGTCTAAGTCATGACTTCATAATTTGGAAAGGCAAGAGTATATCTGAGGGACTTTTAAGCCTGTTTAGTTATGCCATTGCTGCAACCCATGCTTACAGTTTGTGGGAAGTGGCATGTGAAACTAGACCTGCAAAGCAGAATGTGTACAGCCAAAAATAATCTGGTTTAGTGATTATTGTGTCACAGTGATTCATTGCCCAGGAGGTCAACAAGAGTGTAAATATGTGGTAATCAGTTCTGCCTATAAGATTGCCATGGCATGACAGAAAACTGCTCTTCCATCCCATTCACCTCTGACCATTATAGGGAGGTTGAGCTGCAGACACAAATACCTCACTGTTGACTATAGCAGCTGTTGAATGGTAGGGATCACACTTAAGCAGCTAACTTTGATATTTTGAGGTTGGGAAGGTTTGTTTTTATTTTTTTTTAAGCAAAACTTGACTGTGCATCTAAAAAAGTGCGAGTTTTGTTCTTTCTATTTGCAGAAGAAATCAAGTTTTTTGTATTCTCTTTCGGCTGGAAACTCATTGGAAGCCTGAATTCATGAATAATTTAAAATGTGAATTGCATCTGCTTTACTGTAAGTCTTTCTCTTTATGCACTTTATGACCCCACCCAGAATTAAGCTTGCCACATGCAAGAAATAGAAAGAAACATAATAAAATTATGTAATTATCTCAAAAACTTTGAAGTTATAGATTTCTCATAACTGCCTTGACATTTTCTATAAACATTAAAAATTCACAGGACTAACTTTATGGTTTTGAATTCTTCTTGAAATGCAAGACTATGATAGTACCTATTGTTATCTATCATTAAACAATGACTTAATGTTAAATAACACTTTTCTTCTGTAATATATACAGATCCCATTCCAATATTTCTACTCAAAGGCACAAGCACATAATTAGCCTTGCCTGGTGGAGACATTGTGCTACTTTCAGGCTTTTTAAAATTAAAGTTATACCATAAAATATGTTTAAGTATAGCAGTCATCATCTCTGACATCAGGGGAAAAGAAATAAGTTTCTAGACTATAAAAGACTTTCTAAAAAAGCATCACAGAGATCTCATTAATTTTGAAGGGAACTAAACACCTCTATTTTTTTTTAATCCAGCTATGAGTCAGTGCTTTGTGAAAGTCATTGCTGAATACTTCTGCAAGTTGAAGTTGTTCTCAGATCCTTCACTCAGCCCTGTTACTCCACATAGCCGCTAAATGTTCATTTAAATCACAGTAAGATAAGTGAATAGCACACTCCTACAGCAAATCATCAGAAAAAATAATTACAGGCTTTTTAAGATTTGCAAATATTTTTGGGACTAGCTAAATTTTGTGGCCAACTACTAAATAAATGTAATATAAATGTAAATAATGGGACTGTGTATTTATCAGCAAAACAATTTATTTCATGGATTGTTTGACTGTCTCTTTTCAAAATAAATAAGTAAATACATATATAGGCATATACTACCAAAGATGTACAAGTAGTAATCGAAATTCACATTTACTCTAAATTTAAGTTCACGTGAAGTTCTACTCTTCTGTAAGGAAAACTCCACTCCTGTGAAAGTGATATTTAATATCTCTATCTATTGTAGGGTTATCAATAGAACACACTCAGTCCTTCAAAATAATGTAAAGTAGTCTTTTCTGAAAATTCCTTCCATTGTTTTCAATGACAAATGTCTTTCTGCCCATTGCCACAGATATCAGGCAACTTAAGAGAAAGTAATTTTGACCATCACAGGTAGAAACCAGGTCAGGATAGTCTTGAGTGAAAAAGCTGAAAATATACCTGCTGGCTAAATTCTATATGGAAATTGGTTATTCTGATAGAATGTGTGAATTTGAGGTGCATACTTTCATCACACATGAGGAATGTTAGTTTTCAGTGTTTACAGTATCAATGGATTATTCTTTCTCCTGTTGTTGTGGTCATTTAACAGAGTGTGTATTTTCGGTTGTCATTATGCCTAGCACATCTGAGGCAATGGCCTCCTGACAATTTAAAATTATCTTTAAAAATGCAAATTATTTTCCTCTTAACACCATATTCTGAGAAACTTGAGAAACTTAGTTCTGAGAAGCTACCAAATCAAGTGGCGTTCTTCATTTTAACTGCAGAAAATAGGACAGACTAGTACATTCTCAAAGGAAAGATTTCAAAGAGTAATCATCATATAATTGAGGAGGTTGTAGTACCTACACACACTACATCACTTTCTTATTGTCCATATCTCTTGAACCCTAGACAAGTATTCCAGGTGGGAAACTGGAGAGGATTATTCCACAGGAGAAGCACAGACACAAGAGATGGCCTGGTGGAAAGTTGCATTAGGGAAACTGCAGTTTCTTGATTGAAGTTGCTCTCATATAAGAAAAGACTGTCATGTTGCTGTAGGTGTATTATCATTGCCACCACTGTCCTGGGGAAGACAGTGAAGAATAATGAAACTTAATTTAAAACAACGGATTTTTTGTCTTGATTTTAAAAAAAGAGGTGGGAGGGGGAAATTAATTTGAAACAAGTGAGCATCAGCAGGTGTCGCAGCCTCTTCCCCTGTATCAGTCAAACCATCAGATCTTGGGATTCTGACATTTCCAGAGGCAAAGCTGGCCATTGAGATGGTGAAGGGGAAAGTGGGTTCTGTCCCCAGGAACTCATTGTAATGCAGAGGAATTGCTCCATGCAAGAAAACACCACTGCAGTTTAATGCAGCGTGTAATTCTGCATTCTCAACATGGTATATTCGGAGCCATTAAAGAAAAAGGATAAAATTTGTTGAAAGGAGTAGAGCATGTCTGGCAAGATGGGCAGTACTCTGCAGCAAGGCATGCAGGCCTCTGAACAGCCATAAATCAGGGGTCTTCCCTTTCCCGTCAGGCCCAGAGAAGCCAGGGGAGAATTCACACAATACACAGGTCCCCAGCATGTGTGTCCGTGAGTGTGTGTGTGGAGGGGGTGGTTTCTTTTGCTGTCCCTCGAGAGAGCACAGCTCTGCCAGCAGTGTGTTATGACATCTGTTTTTACAAACCCAATAACGCTCAGCATGCTGAGAAGCCAGGGAGGTTTTGATGGATGAACCCACAATAGCAGCACGATAACATTCTGCGAGCATGCACAAGGGATTAAGCAAGACACCAGCCCACTTCAGCGAGGTCAGGCTATGCTCAGAATCTGAAAGGATGTAATATTAATGTCTATCTAATTGGTGAATTTGTCAATGCAGTGTTGCCATTAAACAGCCAGCCATCTGGACCCCAAGGTTTATGTGATCACAGCTGATTGTCAAAACAATGGCATTTCGCTGACCTTAAGAAATTTAATTAAACTGTTGTATTTCTTTCCATGCAGTAAAGGTACACAAACTGATAGCTAAGAATAAGGTTGTTGCAAGGGCTGCTGCTTCTCTCTTCTAGAGTGTAAAATCATTTTCACATAGATACATGTCCCTGGTAAATGTAAAATAACACATGCAACTGCACTGACACTTTGAGCAAGTCACGTTTCCTTGCTGTGTGTTCTAATGATTCAGCAACAGCCAGAGGAGATTTTTCCAGAAAATAGTTCTCTGCAATTCCATTCATCTTTTTTACTTAATAACTTATTTAAGACGTTCATTGTTCAAATTACAGCTCAGAAGCTGTTATAGTAGCAACTCAGTAACTCTTCCCCTACTATTATTTTAACCAGGGTTTTATAGGTCATGGCAAAAAAAAAAAAAAAAAAAAAAGAAAAGGAGATCTTCTTTTCCACACAGAGCCCTAAAGTATAGCAATGTGCGACAAAAGAAGTTTTCTGAGTGACTGAGTATCCCCCTCCATATTGCATAGCTCTTTTAATAAACATGCTGAACACCATCTTAAAACAAGTTATTATTTCTCCTAGCCAGATTGATAGGTTGTTTGAGAGCTTCAGTGTTCTCGTGGTTACAAACCTTCCTTTTATTTTCATCTTAAAATTATTCTTGGCCAGCTCATACTCCTTTGTTCTTATGCCAACACTGCCTTTTAGTTTAAACAGCTCTTCCCTAGTGTTTACCCTCCCTGTGAATTTATAGAATGCAATTGCTTTCTCTCAGCTTTCTTTCAACTAGAATGAAACCCACTTTCTCAAATCTCTCATAAAATATACTGGCTGTTCTCCTGGACATGTTTTCTCATCTGCTCCTTTGACACCATGAGTTCACATTTCTTGAATGGGGGAAGCAGGGATGCAAGCAGCATTCCACATTATCTCTAGCAGATGCCCTAAAGAATGACAATGATATTGCCTTTCTTTGTGAGACATCCCCAATGTAAGAAGATTTTTGCTCCCTCATAGCAGCTTCACACGACCATTTTCTCATTGTGCTGGCCAGCTGGAACCCAAACTCATCCTCTGTGGTCCAGTTTGTTTCTGTGGAGGGCTTGTAGCCCTTAGCAGCTTTTACAACATTTCCAGTACTTCACTTTGTGCTTTTTACAGTGGGATTTTCTTTGTGTTGGTCTTTAAAGCCACATTGTTTTTCTTTTTGCCAGTGACTTTCAAGTGAGCTCCTCACAAATTATATCAGCAAATTCACCTGCTTTTGTGCAGGGCAGCAAGGAGTATAAGACATGCTTCTGCAATTTTCTTACAACATATCTTGACACAACCTGCTGTGTCTTCCCCTGAGACCCCTTCTTATGCAGCTTATGTCTTTGCTAATGGTAATTTTTCACACAATATCACATCAGTTATTTTGTTGAAGATAAATAAGATATAATATTAGTCAGGGGGTTAGAAAATGAAATATTTCTGAGTAATTTAGAATTTTTGTTTTTAGACTTTTCTTTTATTTTGCTTCCATCTCTTCCATAATTATTTATTTCAAAATATATTCTAAAGCTTCATATGATACTGAAGTCTAAGTGGCAGACTCAGTGTCTCATATTTTTGTTGTCTTTTGGGGGGGGGGGTTGACATAAAAATTATATTTTTACTATTCTTTGGTCATGTGGTGCTGCTCCAAATTTGATAATTTATTTTTTAATATTGCATTACCTGGAGTTCAGTTCTTCCCATTACTCTGCCTCCTTTTGGGAAGCTTATAAGCTATTTCCTTTGAACTTTCTGTATGTGGTGAGTGCATACCAGTGGGAAATGCTCAGCCTGTGCAAGAACAAATACATTGACTTTCTCCATCATTTTCTTTTGTGCCAAGATGAGGTTAAAATAGCTATAAGCAAGAAGTTTCTAAAGTAACTCAACTGTAGACTGCATGAAAATACAATGAAATAGACCTCCAGCACATGGAGATGATATAGGTATTTATAAAATGTGTCAAAACCAGAAGCCCACTGATGTGTTGCTTTCACCATAGTGTTGTAACGTGGAGAGAGATGCTTTCAAATGCTCACTGGGCAAAGTCTGTATGGCAGGCTTATTGTTCTGTCACTTGTGAATAAAGCACCAACTGCAACTTCTGGTGACACGTTTGTTTCACTGACAGCTCATCTTTTAGTAGCAGAAGCTTCTATAAAATGAAACTTCCATCCTGCAGTTGCTACCATGTCAATGCAATATCAGTGCTTGAATCTACTGCATGTACATGAGCATACCTTTCTTCAAACTGTACCATAGGAAGTTGGTGAGAGATTGTTTGATGTTTTTATACCCTCTGCTAGCTGCAAAGGGCTGACATTGTTTCAGTCCAGTGGGTCAGTCCTGCACATTTGTAATGCATTACTGGTAGAGTGTGACAAAGCGAATTGAAATCAGACACTGATTAAAATGCCTGATCACATACTGGGAATATTGTTAGTTAGTTAGAACAAAGTTTTCTTCACTGTGAATCATTCCACAAAGCTGAAAGTCTTGAAGGTTAGTTGCAGTACATTTTTTTAATCCCAGTCCACCAAAAATGAACTGCAGACACATTTCTCATTGGTGAATTAATTATCCTGTGGAGATCGGCCAGTGAGTGCTAGAACATGCTATTTAACAACCTTTTGGGAATTGGATCCTTTTTCAAATTCACATCAGCTCTTTATTAACATGAAGTTTGGTGGTGGGAAGGGGGTTTGTGATAAAGGTCAGAGCTGCTCGTTAGAAAACTAAATGAAATGTGGTAATGCAGTTCATTCCTCTAACATTACAGGTTATTCAAATGAAAAGAAACATAAACATATATCTACATGGTACTGTAAAAGGAGGGCAGTTGTACAGTAGCTTTATGTTACTCTCAAGTTCACCTTATCAAAATATTTTGCAACAACCCTTCCAATAATACCCAATTACTTCAGGTAGGAGCTACTGCACAGGCTAGTTGGGATTTTCCCTCCAAGAAAAAGCATTCAGACTAAGTGCTTGAGTCAATATAAACAGATGGGAAAATGTACTTTCTGCTCTCAGTGACAGAAGCAGAAAACCATTTACTCCAAAACTTGAGTGCAGGACAAGAACAAGGTGGTATTGGGTTATGTCACGTAAACACTGATTTTCTCAGTGTCTGGGCTGTTGCAACCCTGGAGGAAAGCTAGATGACAGCTCTTAGTGTCTTTAGCATTCACAGAAGTTAATATTGTCCTGTATTGAGTCAGTAGTCCATGAGGATCCAGGCCTGGTTTATTTGCTTGCTGGCTGTCGATGTAGTCAGGACTATCAGGTCTCTAATAAGAGCTTGACATGCACTGTGGAGCCTGGATGGCGGCACAAGGGAGCTCAGATGCTTCTCAGAGAACCCTGCTATAGCTTTTGACACTAGAGCTAATCTCTTGCTAGTAAATATTGATGACACGAGTTTACTTGTTTTGAAGAACTTCTTTTGAAGCAGGAGCCTTGATGAAGCACCACGTAAATGCTGCTGGGGAGTAGCTACCCTCATGCTATCATCCCAGCTCTCCTGTATCGGAAGCACAAATACTCTGGATAAAAATATGAATAAATAAATATAAAAATGTTACAAACATGGAAGATGGCAACAGAGAAAAACAATGTATTTTTGCTTTCATACTGGGCCAAATCCCTGGAAACTCTAATCATGGGAATAGGACCTGGAGGACTGACAGGGGTGACTGCAGTGGAAGATAAAGTCACATGTGTGTGAGTTGTGAGAGAGAGTCCATTTACAGGGCTGATTCCAGTGCTTTATACCAGCCCTTCACTGTCTCCTTTCTCTAATTTGTATCAGCATTTGACAGCTTGTTGACAGCTCATTAGGGGAAAAAACCCTCATGTGACCAAAGCACTCAGTGAAAGCAGGGAGATCTGCTCTCTAATTGTGAACTGTATTAAAATCTGAACCAGATGTGGCACTGCATGTAAGACCCAGCCCAATTAGCATGTTTATTAAAATATTTTAAAATTTATTTTAATTATTAGCTAGTATAAAACATAATAGCAGTAGTAGCTCTTGTGGGAGTCTAAGTGGCAAATCAAAGGAAACCAGAGAGGTTTTTGAATTTCTTTTTCCTGAAAGAAGGTATGGTGCAATATCAATGGCTTTAAACCATGTCAGCTCTGTCATTGAACAGGAGCCATCTGGGGGCAGGTGTCTCTGGTCTCAGCCCAGACTGCCATCAGCGCTGAATGAGAACGTTAGACTTATTGCAAAACCAGAGCTGTGGTAAACGCTGTAAAATTTAGCCACATTTGACTCTTGGGAATTTTTTTTCTTTTGACACTGGTTAAATTTAAATTAACCATTTGGGCTTATATTTCTGGGCTTAGATTGGCAATTCTGTTCATTAGTATTTGTTCTCAAAGAGAATTCTTGAATTAAGGGTGTCAAGTTTTCCAAATATAATGTAGACACTACAAATCAAATTACCAGATTTGAAGCTTCTCTGAGGAATTGCTACATCTTTAATATGAAGGAAGATTTTTTGAATTTGTTATTGGTGTCTGAGAATGGGAAAGACAGGCAGCTCTTCATGCAATGAAAAACTCTTTTTTTACTTTACATTATTTTTGAACTCATCTCACTGAAACATAAAAGCAAACATTCAGGCTAGGAGGTATTCAATATATACATGCAAACAAAGGCACAAAGCTTAGGTCCATCAGGAAATATTTGTAACTTCTGCTGTGCAAAGACAAGCTGGCTGAATGTTTTATGGACCCTTCTAGATGATGTGTTTATGTCATGGAAATGGCAGTCAGGGGGTAAGATGTAGGTAGTATTTTCCAGCCCTGTACTGAACAAAATAGAAACACTTGCACAGGGCTGAACTAAGTTATAACCTGTGCATACCATGGGGTAGATTCAACTATCTCCCCCACAAGCTTCCCTCAGAGCCCCAGTAATGGGCTGACCATTTGTTTTTAAAATTCTTTTAATTACTTTCAAAATACTTGATGGAAGGCATAAGAATGCAGGATTTTCCATTTGAATAAATTTAGAAGAAAAAGACCTCTGTGAGTAACAGCTAGTGCTTCATATAAAGACACTAAGTGAGGCCTTTAGAGCTATAAAAGTGGAAAAGCACATTTTGTAAAGCAAGCTCTGTAGAAAAAGATCATAATGAAACAATGGCTTTCACTTTTAAATCCATGAGAGTGATAACCTGAATAAAGTCACTCAGAAGAGGTATGTCTATTCAAACAAGATGCCATCAGGTGAATCATCTCACTATGAAGTATAATATTTAAGCAAAACAGCTAACAGCTCTGTGCATACACTGTTAGTTTACTGAATCCATAATAATACATTTGAAATTAGCACTAATGTCCTCTGCACCTCATTCCTTTAATCTTTTTACCAGCTCTTGAACATTATTTTCTTCTTGCTTTTAGAATGAGTGTAAATATTCTCATTTGCATTCTACAGCTAAATGTGCTACAAAAGCCTCATTTTGTTGCTTCCTGGGTAATTGATCTGCATGATGCACATTTCATAAACTATTCTTTTTAAATCCTGCAGCAATTGCATTTATGTGACTGTCCATTTGTTTGGCAGGGTAGGAAATTTTTGCACTTTATTGCTGGCATTGCAGGTTCAACTTTTCATTCTGTAGATCTGACCGTGTCTGTCTGTCTGCCTGCAATGAGATGTGATGCGTTGTTTCCCAGCAACACACACTCAGTGGTGTTTTAGTGTCTGGTGCTCTGAAGCTGCTGGATCACTTGCAGAAAAAAAAGAAAAACCAAACCCCAAACAAAACAACCCTTTGGCACCCCAGTTGCTAAAAGGGAAACACCCACTACAATTCACTGCCGCTGAAGTGCTTTCTCTTTGGTACCCTTTGGAAATATGGCAAAACCAGCAATATAGGAATGACTCTGAGATTCCTGCCATCAAGAGATGTTTTTGGAGGCTCTTGTTTGAGTTTGCCATGTATTACCTCACTCCTACCTCACAACTGCCTGAGCTTTTGCTAGGCTTTGGCAAGCCTTTCACTACCCCTGCTTTTCCTCAGGCACCATTCCTCTACATTTTGGGCATTGCCGCATCATCTAGAGATGACATTGAACTGCTTCTATCATCAGCACTGTGCAAATGGAACAGTGTAGAGGTATCCATTTCATATCTGCATAAAATGTGTCATTATTATAACCTCACCAGAGAAAACACCAAAAAAAATGATGGATTGGAAATATATATCTGATCTATTTTTTTTTCTTTTTTTAAATCTGGTTAAAGACAGTTTTCTTCTCCTTCAGAAGAATAGTTGAGGGAAGGACATGGGTTCCTTTCTTGCTCTTGGGGGGTTCCAGTTGCCTGCTGGTTGTGGTCATTAGCAGTCAGCCTTTTAAGCAGAGCTCTTCATCACTTTATTTCATCAGTTGTAACAACTGCCTCACTGCTTACCCAATTATTTTCTGTCACTGTGAAAATCTTAGTTTTATATTAACTACTTAATTTAATAACTTTCAGATGTGCTAAAATCATAGTCTGACAGGAACTGCAGGATATTTACTCTGATAGGAACTGTAGGTATTAGACATCTTCAGGAAGTTGATCTAATCTCCTGAATTGAATGCTTTTGAAAACGTGTTAAATTCTGTTCACTTCATTTTAGCAAGTCCCCAATTTTACAATGTTTTTTCTGCTTTTTAACTAGTTTTAGTCTGTCTTCCCCCACTATTTTGAATCCCAGCCTTCTGAAGTTTGTTCTAATATTTCTCATGCACATTGAGTTTCCAAAATCAACAAGAGATATGAACAGTGTGTTGACCTGTAATAATATATATTAAGATAAGAAGCATTATTATGTGGTGGAATTTTATGATTTTCAGGAATCACCCAAAGATTTTTCTTCTTGGCATCATAATGTAATGGTTCTCTCAGTCTGTGACTAACACTCATGAGGTGATGTCGTAGCCCTGAGTGGTTGCTTCTTTATTTTTTACATCCATAGCATTTTATGAAGACATTTATACACACATCCACAGAAACAGTTACACAATAAAATTGAAAAGCACCAATCAGATGTTTGTATTCACAAGCAACATTATGTGAACATTCCTATATACTGTCTGATTGAGGAAGAGGCTTAAGAAAGACCTAACTCAGCATGAGGAAGGCCATATGTTATATCTCCAAATGCACTAAATTAGGGGTCCAAAAACTTTCCTGTAAGAAAAACAACTCTGCTTAGCCTGGGAGAAAAGCTGAGTTCCCAAGGGCTCTTTCTGTCTATTCCCAACATAAAGCTGTCAGGAAGGTGCTTAAATTTGCATTACATGTGTTTCATAGCATCCTCAAAAAACACTTCCTTCCAGCTAGACAGTTAAGCTTTGTCCCTTTGAAGCCCTGTCCTCCCACAGCTTCTTGGGATTGTTATTTTGGCTTCATTCAACAGCTTGTACCTAAATTGTTGGTCGTTGGAATGTTTGGGGTTTTTTTTGTTATCAGTGATATTAAATCAAAGCACTCCATTTGGACTTTACCTAGGAGAAAAAAAATAAAAGTAATGGGCCCTACTGAGACTTTAACAAGCATGTTGGAGAAGAGAGTGGAGGTGGAGCTGCTTGCAACCAGCATCTTCTCTCTGAAATGTTCATGCCCAGAAAGCACGTTCCAGACCATTTTAGCGACAGCGGGGGCGCTTTCACATTTCCGTGTGTTCAAAAGTTCAATCAAAAACAATTTTGAAATTTTAATAGAAACTGAAAATAGAAAGGAGCCCAACTGCCCTCTGTTGATCGCAGCAACAAGGAGGATAAAACAGAAATATTGCCACTATGAATCAAAAACAAGCACTGCAGGGATTTTCACAGATCTTGCTGTTGCTGCTAAGTAATTTTTTCAGTGATCTGTTGGTATGGTCTAACAGGGAGTTTTAAAATTAAAATTCCCAGTATTTATCAGTGTTTCACCCCATCTTCAGATTGTGTGTGTGTGGATTTTATTCAGTAAATATCTGGAGGTGACGTTGCCTATGTCACCTGGATACACAGAATACCAGAAGGGTTGAAAAACTGAGTAGCAAAGTGAAATCCCTTTAATCATAAAGGAATATAGCACTGACAACGTGAACACAAATGCCACTTTCTGAATGCAGCCTGGCTTTCAGCTCATAAAGGAGACATTCACTCTCATTACTCATTACAGGTTTTAGCTTTGCCAAGTGATCTTGAACTGCTGTTAGCAATCATCAGATTTAAGGCCACTTGACTGGATTCCACATCTGGCAAATAAGTAGGCCATGGCCACAAGTTGGTGATCCACCACACACACAAAACTTTAGGTAAAGCAAGTCTATTAACAGGTATTCGCTAAGGAAAAAAATCTTGTTAAGCAGCCCTGAAATCTTTAATACATCCCTGTGTTAGATATGCTACTCTCAGTTCCTGTAAATATGTTACTAAGAAAGGACAATAACAAATGCTTCAAAATGAGAAGTCTTGATTATAACAGAATTTGTTAATTGAGTGTTGAGATTAAGAACATATTAAGGTTAATAAGAAATTTGTTGGAATATCATATATTATAGATAAGATAAATTAATATCAAAATGTGTGTTGGTTGACACCAGCAGGTTATATATTTGATATGAATGTAAGCACACTGACTCACAAAAATAAGCATGTTATTTGAGACTAATGGTTATTTTAAATACAACACAGTCATCTCATTTCTCTCATCCCATCTGTTGCCAACAGCAAAATATAAATTATGAATGGCATTTTTTTGCCTTTTTCACTGCTTTACAAATACAGCAGACACTTCATTGAAAAGTTTTGTGTCTTTGGTAGGTAAGAATCACTGAGCACAACAAATTATTTCACTTTTTTTTTCTATCTTGGTGAAACAAAGCAAACTAAGGGCAAAATTTCTTCCTTTTTTATTTTTTTTAACAAACCACAGACATTGCTTAACACTATTAAATATAACACTTAATTTACTCTCTGGAGTAAAAAGGAAATCATGTGTTATATTTCCAACATGAAAAGTCACAATTCAAAATAGTCTAAGCTCCAATGCTATCGGGGACTTTCCTTAGAATTTCTGGTGCTTATGGGGAGTTGTTCCTGCAGACCCCTCCCCTTGCCAGCAGGGACTTATCAGCAACAGCTTAGTTAAGCCACACTCAAGGAGAGGAGTGGGCACTGAACTGAACACTAGCTGTTTGAATTGTTGTTTCCTCCCCTCTCAGAGGAAAATAAAAACAAGGCAGAAATTTGACAGAAATCGACATTCATCAAACACTGTCTGGTCAGTCAATGTTTTTTTATGAGATCATGGAGAATGATGAGACAGTCTCAAAGATGTCACATAGTTCTTTTGAAGCATAGACCACTATTGTGGCTGGATTAAAACAGCAGTGTGGTGATCTCCTGCCCTCCCATTAGAGTCAGTTGTTTCACATCTGTTTAAAGAAATCTGAGCCAAACTGTCTAAACTGAGCTCAGATAAACCTCTTTCTGATAAGCATCAAACACTGTGCCAGAATCAGCCAAGAGCTTGGTGGACCTCACTGCATAAATTCTGCACATGATGGACAGCATGAAAACTTTTTGTTCTTTTTTTCAGTGTGCCTGCAAATTATTTAGGTGAAAAAATAACAAAGGTTAAGACTGGATCTGTTTAGACTGGATCCAGTTTTAGATTGGATCTGTATTTGTTTGATACAACAGCTACACGAGACAACAGGCCACATAAGTGATCTTACCTGGATTAGCCTTTTCTTATTTATCAGGTTACATACATTTCTATTAATAGCCTAGCATCCAAAACAGAGCAATTTGCAGGTACACTAATGTATATCTGCAAATTAAGAGGATTTCAGAATACCTCCTAGGCCACTCAGCGTTCTATGCTGTCTGCAACCTAGTAAGAAAAAAAGATATTTTTACCTTCTGACACTTCATCTTACCAGTTCAGTCTGTTGTCTTACTGGAAGAGCAGTGAGAAACTTTCACATTCCGTACTTTTAAATTACTGTGGGTTTTCTACCTCTTTGATTATTTTCACTGTGTGGAATCGATCTCTGACTGTGCTTCTGTGCTGATGTGAGGTGTGCTGAAACAGTTTTCTGTCCCTTTCATCAGATCTGTTTGAGAAGAATGACAGCTGTAAACTGGCAGCCTAATTTTCTGGCAATTGAAAAACATGTCATTCAATACGTCTCTACAGTCAACTCAACAGCACAAATTTTTCTAGTCATTTATATTTGGTGTTTAATTAGCATAGGTATAGCATTATTGAAGAGAGGTGAATATTTTTCTGTCAGTGCAGCATCCAACTCTGCCTGGTGCATGCCTGCATGTATCCCTGAAAAGAAACAAAGATCTATTCCACACAGGAGTCTTATTTGATAAAGTTTTCTGACTCCAGCCAAAACCAGAGACGAAGGTTTTGCTGAATGACCCCTGAGATATAACAGAGAAGCTTCCAAACCCTGTTCCATCAGGAACATGGAGCCTGACCCAAATACCTTCAGAATGAACAGAGGCTTTCCAGCACTTTCAACTCACTGAGAATCAAGTCTGCAAACTGCAAGATGCACTCCAAGGGCAGAAATACAGACTGAGTCAAGGCAGTATAAATTCAATAAGTTTCTTTTAATATTTGTAGAAACGTACAATTTAAGTAACCTGCCCCAAAATTTGAAGCCAAAGGAAAGTACTCCTACACTGTGTTTTTTCTTTTAAAAAATCCAACAAATTCCATTCTTGGTAATAAGCTTAAGTAGTTGAGCCAAGAATATTTGCAAGCATTTCCGTGTATTTATGCTTTGCAAAGGTAAAACACTGTACTATTTAGTGAAACCTGTACTCTATTGTGGCTTTAACCAAATAGGTTTACACATGTAAAATGTCTTAACGCCGTAATGTATCACTCATGGTGAATATCTGAGAAGAGGCAGGCTAGAAATAGAGGGATGCAGGACATGTTTCAGTAAACTCACTACCTACACTCTATGAAGTACTGATATGCAAGACTCATAGTTCTGTCTAACTCAGAAACAAAGAATTTCAGAGCCCAATTTTGAACATTTAATTAGATAGTCAGCGTTTCAATTTCTAACTGTTATCAGGTTAAATTAAGTGAATGATTTTAGTTCAAATAAAATGGATTGGAAGCATTGCTTTTGTAGGATATATTTTCAATATTATATATTGAATTTTTCCAAGGCAGAATTTAAATACTATTTGAAAATCACAGGGATGTCTTCTCACATATAAATCTTTATTTTTCTTTCACAAATTCTGATGGTAGGGCTCAGGAATAAAAGGCCAAGTAACTAATTTAATTTACACTGGGGATAGCAAAGGAATCCTGTTTTGGCTGTGGCAGTTTCTGATGCAATGATTCATGAGAGACACCCAAGCAATTTAATTTGGAAGAGCATTACACAGAAACACTATTATTATTAGCTTTTTAAATGTTGTTCTTTTTTTCCTTATTCTCTGTGCATATAATCTATATATCATCTTTATCTCCAGAATGTATGTTTTCTTTTCTACATTATCTTCTCATCCCAAATGATTACTGTATTGCTTGGTGTTTCTGAAAGTGTTAGTCATGTGAAATGGTACTGAAATAATTTTGCTTTTCCTGTCAAAGGAAATGAAAGCAAAAAGATTATTACTTTTCTAAGTTACAAAATAGTACTGTTATTGATGTGAAGCAAGCTAAAACAATAACTCCCGATGATGTGCTAATAAATAATATATAAGTTTATATATATTGGGCCTCTTTTTATACCACTTCAAACCTGGACTAACTTCACTATAGCCAACATATTTATAAATAAGAAAATACTCAGAGCCACTACAAGCCTATGAATTATGTATTAATGGCAAGAAAAAATTTTAATTTATTACATGCATGTCTTCCCTGATGGGTGGAAATGAATAATGGTGAAATGCTAGAAAGTGAGTAAATCTTAATCTTACAATAATGAAAGGACATTTCCTGTGCCCGCTTGAAGTCATACAGTCAGATCCTCCACTCTCCCAGGCAGTGTTCAAGCCAGGATAGTTTTGGCAGCCCTGCCAAAGAAATTTTCTCACACACATTTAAAAGATCTGTACAGACTAGAAAAGCATCTAAATATTCTTTCCTACAAGTCTTTCTGAAGCTAGATAGTTGATGACACAGACATAATGATGAGAGTACTATGAACAGTAATAGGTTCAGATGGTTTTGTTTGCCTAGCCCAATGATATCCATAGATATGTTACCTCAAATGCTGCTGGGTTCATGTTCAGAGTCAGGCAAAGACTTCCACTTCTGGTTTCATGGTGAAACACCTCAATTGTTCCACTATGACACTAAGGAAAAAGAAGTATCTGACTCCTCAAATCCTGCTGCTTTTGAATGTTCTTCCTTGGTTGTTCAGGGTAAGTAGGCTGGCTCCAAACCTCGCAGGAGGCAGGTCTAAGCCTGGTCAACTGTTCTCCCTGCCTCAAGAGAGGCAACACAAGTGCATCACCCCAGGATGAGTTCTGATGGTAACTGCTGGAAGAAAAAAGGAAGAGTGCTAGGGCTGAAGGCTGGCAATACTGAGAACAAAAGAGGGCAAGCTTGGAAGAAGCCTTGGCATACGTACCAAAGTACCACCAGGAATTCTACCTGCCCCAGAGGGGCAGTAAATCTGTGCTAATCTGATAAAAGGGCCAACCACAAGTTCAGCTGTTGTTCTGGAGACAATCTGTGTGGTTTACAGTGAATAATAAAAAGAGTAAATAAAGAAACACTATGTGACATGAACTACCTTTCATTCAGACTAAATGGATTTGTGAGATGAACACTAAAGCAATGAACACAGTAATACTCCCTAGTTCTAATTTTGTATTTCTTAAGAGTTGTTTACACACAAAAGGTAATTTCTATTAAGGCAAAGTATGAACCGAAAAATACAGCTGTCGTTGCTGAATTTCCCTTAAGAATATCTGTACATGGGCTTACAGATACATAAAGAACTCCAGAGATAAAAGTCAGAGTAGAGGGAAATCAAATGGAAGAAAAAAATCTTTTCATTTACTTGACTTTTCAATTTTGATCTTAAATAAGTTACATTTTATGTAATTACTTGAAAGTCAAAACTTTCATTAACATTCTTGCTTGTAGAGCATGGCAAAGAATGTACCTGCTATTCCACTATGAAACAGAATTATTTCAAGATATTTTAAACTCTTAAATTTGCCAATTTTTCTAAATCAGCTAATACATTGTCTGAAATGGCCCGGTGACCAGTGCATGCTTATTTGTTAAACTAACATATTTTTGCAAGGGGGCAGTCTTACCAGGTTCCAGCTTGAGTTATGTGACATAAACATGGGCTTAATGTGTCCTTTCAGAGATCCTCCACATTTATATACATTTAAATTCATTTAGTCAGCTGGATCCAGATGTGGATCTCTGGGAGTCTGCAGCAGTGCATGGTGTCCTCTGTTGCTTAGATCAACAAGTTCTGTGTTCATCTTGCCTCTGCCACAGGCTACTCTTAAAACCTGAATTTTGGGCCTTTCTTTCTTCAACACTTTCTTTGTTTACATAAATATACACTCACTGCATCCCCTCAATAACACTGAACAATTCCGGTGGTGACAACTATAAGAGAAAATGTGCCCTGGCAGTCAGGATGTTCAAATGCTCATTGATTTTCTTCTTTGTAATAAGTAATTTCCCTAAGTTTCAGGTTAACTGATGTGTTCTGCTCACTAAAATTTGTTCTATTCAGAAATGGATTTATTACTATGAAGTCACATAGAATAAAATTTTCCAAGACACATGGTGTGCATTTCATTCGATCAGCACTTCCAATTCCTCACAACATGTGCAGGACTCCACTTCTGGAATCCAATTAAGTGAATAAATATCTGGGAAGGAAAACAAAATGCATTGCTTTTAACATGAAAAAGAGGACAGAATAGGCAGAGATAGATAGAGAATTTCCTCCTCTCAGATGTTGCAGAGTATGAACTTGCAAAAGTCCATGTGGAAAAATACATTGTTGTGCATATAAATTTCACATTATCCATGTAAAGAGTTAAAAAAAGTTTAACTAGATTTTAGTGGCTTTTTAGGGGCCAGATTGCAGTATCACTATCTACCTGTTAGTCAGGCTTTGATCTTTACCTAACAGACTGTTTAGGGTCCAGCACTATGATACCATGTAGTAAACAAAGAGGAAAATATGTTTTTAGAACATCGATCAAATTTTGGGTCATGCCATAAGCTATGTTTCATTTATTACTAAGTAGCTCAAAACAGGTTTTTACTTGGAATTCTCATATGCCATGAACCCTTTGGCACACCTGCCTGAGGAGAAATACAGGGTTTTGAAGAACCACAGGTAGGACTCTAATAAAATTGCAGGATCAATAGCAGTGCCCAAGTATGGATGTAAAACAGGTGAGATCCTGTGGCATGTTCATCTAACCTTCCAGGCAAGTTTTTCCTCATCACATATTTTAAGACATAAAAAACCTAGAAAATATTGTGGCTGCCAGCTCTTGTGATGTTATTGCAGCTCACACAATTTGGTCTTTTTTTCTTAGAGCACAGGCTCCTCAAAAGATTCAAGAGACTTTCAGTTTATATATATCTCAGAAAAAAAAAATTAAAACAACAAACAAATGAACAAACAAACAGCCACTCAGATCTGTGCGGCTGTCGAGATTCCCCGTTCCAATGACAATTTTGCAAATGCACTGGAATAAAACGTGTTTCACAGCCATGGAAGCCAGAATACAAAAGGAGAGGTAGTGGCATTGGTAGAGGCAAAACTTTAAGCTAAGAAAAAAAGAGACAAATTCAAAACTATTTCTGACTCTAATACAAATCTCATCACTTTTGCTGGCTTGAATCATGGACTTCTGAAAATAGGAACCGATGACTTCGGGAGTTTGCTTTTTGCTTTCAATTTTAAACGTAAGCTCGATGTTGCCGGTCCTGAAAGCAACATGGCATGCTGTCCCGGAGCTGGTGGAACTTCCCTGAGCCTTGGCCAGGGTGCTGCCCTCCCTCCTGGGGACAGCCCTCGCCTGGCGGGGACACACGGGACTCTACGGGCAGCCGGGGCTGGAACGGAGCAGGCATTACAAGGTCTGATGGGATAAGAAGAGAGAATGGACGGGTTTGGTCTTAATCCCTCCTCCCTGACCTCTAGAGCCACTCCTACTTCATGTACAGAACTAAGTCTTTTGTGCCTGTGTTTTGGTTTTCCTTCTGTTTGATTTTTTTTTTTCAAAGCCTGAGGATACAGAACACACTCGCCTTTCAGAATAGAAGAAAATCCCCCTTGTGGGTTTTGCCAGCCCCCTGACCTTTAGGGCTGCTCATTCGGGCTCGGAGCCGCCCCAGGCGAGTGGCTTCAGAGACAAGCGAACTCCACAGAAACACCCAGACAGAAATTTCCTCCCAACTAATTTAGCCAGTGGGTCCCTGCTCACACCCGAAGCTCCACAGCAGCCCAGCACCTGCCCTCTGTGCTCACGGCTGGCTGTGCCTAATAATCCCGGGGAAAACTAGCTAACCTCATTAACTGTCCTTCATCTTTTTCCCCGGGCAGAGTTCATTATCCCGGTTTTCATCATTTAAGAGAAACAGGCTTCTTTCTGCAAGAGACCTTGCAGGGTGAGAAGCAGGAAGTGAGGTGAGGCTGTGAATATGCTGCCAAAGGAGAGGCTTTTCCTTCTTGGAGATTTTTCTGTCTGTCTGAATTTGCGAAAGCATCACCTTAGTGACCAATAGATAACCCTTTCCAGGTTATCCTTCCCAATGGACGCTTCTCCCTGTAATTCAGAATATTCCTCTGGCGCTTCCTCTCAGCCACAGGTACACACTGCCACCACCAGATCAAACAGATCCATGTAATAAATTCAGGGGGGCTTAGGTAGACCGAAACTGTCAGCTTCACCTGTTTTTAAATAAAATGACAGGGTTTAGGATGGTGCACTCTGCTGCTTGCAGACCTTTAACTAGAGCTGATTAGGATTTCTCGGTCAAATTATTTCTTGAGCAAAAAATACAGATTTTCATAGAAAGCTCTGATTTTACTGTTCCCTGAGTTTCTGCTAGGAATCAATTTAGATGGATTTTTGTTTATTTGCTTTCATTGTTTTTTGTTAAGAATTTGAATTTTCATTTTTTGAATTTAGTACAACCTATTTGAAATTAAGTTTCATAATTTAAGTTTTCTTTTGCCAGATTAAAGTATAGAAATTTACTACCACCTCTGTTTGTGACCAGTCTCTACTGTGGGAAATGTCTCTCTAACACATCCTAGCTTTTCATCTGCTCAGGCTGTAACAGTGCAGCACCAAACATGCAGTTCAGTCAGGAGGTCTGACCATAGTGCAGAAAATAATCATCAGATCTCTAAGAAACATCTGCTGATGTTTTTGATCAGACTGTTAATGTTACCTAGAAGTCCATGTCTGGTGCTCTCTCGATTATTCAGATTCTGGGTATCAGAAAACTATGGATTTCCTATAGTTATCATGATTACTTACTGGCTTTACAAGTTTTTCCAGGAAGCAGAGAGTCTGTTCATGGTCTAAGTTCAGGAGTGCCAATAATTTGTGTACTTTAGCTGGCAGTTTGGGCTCTCTGAGAATCATGGCTGCAGATGTTCTAAAATCGCTCAGTTAAGCTGTCACATACTCTGAAACAAAAAGGGTTCTTGCTTTTTCTGCAATTAGCATGGATCAGTAAAGAAAGCAGTAGTGGCTTGGAGCTTGCTGTCATTTTCTAAGTTACTCAGGGATGAATGTCAGATATATGGCAGAATGAAAGCAGGGCAATTCATTAAAGGAATTCTACTCTAGTTGCTAAAAACAGAATGCTCAAAACCTTTTGCTGATATGGAACTGTGAAAATATAGAAGAAAATTAGAATTAGCTGGCTCCGAAGAAGCAGAATTGTACCATAATGTTATCCAAACCATTTATGGCAGCAAATTAAATACTGTTGATTTTCAAACTTCCACTGTAGTTACAATGGTAAGTCTTGATAGAATGAAAGAATTCTGTATTGCAAAAAACATGCTAGTACTTCATTCAGCTGAGAAAACAATTAAAGGCTTGTTTGAAATAGGGATTTTTTTTTCAAGCTACACAAAGAACAAAATATTTCTCACAGTTGTTAGCTGCTATGCAGCCGAAGACAGAATAATCTACCATGTCCTTGATTGCTTCCCAGAAAGCAAGGAGATCGCTGTAGGAATATTTAAAAGTAAGTTACAGTGAAATTTTTTGAACTTTTGAGAACATATCATTCCCTGCTGACAGCAATATCTTTAAGAGGAGTAAAATCTACAATATCAACATAGATTTTGCTTTATTGTTTAGCAAGTTCATATTCTTTTTAATGTAGCAGTACATGATAAAAATTGTCATTTTATTTTAAAGGCTACAACGTGAACATTTTGATCCTTTTCTGCAGAATTATTCGGGATATTACACTGTCTCAGTCTCAAACAGTCAGGAATGTTGAGTATACTCTATACAACAATACTGCTCAGGCTGACCCAGAAGGAATCTTTGACCATTTTTTGTCTATTAACAGATCGTTTCTATGTTAGAAACAGACACCTAAACAAAAAGTTTAAGTTCTTTAAGGCTAGGAATGATGAAGATAACCACTTTTCAGTTACTGAATACTGTATCTATTTCACAATACACTAAAAGAAATTTATGACAGAGTTTTAAAATAGCAACTCTTTTTTGTATGGGGTGAAGTGAATGACATAAAGCATTCACTGATGGATAAACTAGAAGAAAGAATAGATGACAAACCATTTAGTCATAAATATGACTCTTATCTGAAAGCACACCTTGGCAAAGCAGAACAAACAGCAATGTCATTCAGTGTTGTGTGCTTTAGTTCTCAGATACCTAAGTTCACATCACTTCTGCAAACAAAAATATTTCAGCCTGATTCAGACACTTCACAAATAAAATAATAAAAAAACTAAATAAAAGGGTGTGAGGTTTTTTTAAATTCTAAGTTCTTTCCAATGAGATGGAATTTGTAAAAAAGTTTTGAACATGAGCTGCGTAATATTGCACTTGGAGATTAACAGTAGTTAATCAATTGAGTAGTAATTAAGCAGATATTGAATAAATTAGGTAAAGGAATGATTTAATATTTTGCTCTGAAGTCCTAGCTTTTTCAATTTTTAGTTTTAGAAAATCAATTTCATATCTTGCCTCCCACCAAACAGCTCCAAAAATAATGCTTTCTCTGTTTATACAAGACTCCTCAGCGGTTTGGCAGAAACATGCCAATTATTTCTTCTGCTAAGGCTGAAACCAAAGCTGAAGTCAATTCCAGTTTGACAACCTGGTCTGTAACCATGAGGTTGTCTGCCCTCCAAAGCCAGTGGAGATTGAAAATTCATCTTTCTAATCTTCTGCAGAGTAAGGCTGCTAACTGGCTATAGTGTTCTTCATGTTCCTCTTCAGCAAACACTTCACATGGTGGTGTCTGATATGCCAAGTGTCTGAGTGCCCTCAGCCTCCTGTGTTTGGCAGCATCCTGAGTCCATGTCACAGACATACTGGGATCTGGACATGTACTCTGCCCCATTCTTAGTTTCTGTTGGAAGGCAAGCAGCTTGTCTCCAGTCTTCCCACAGCCCTGGTCCAGGTAGCTGGGAGCCTCCACTGCTCTGCACTGATGATCTTTATGTACTGACACAGGAAAGTTTCTGGTTTCTGCTGCTAATATTTACTAGCTTAATTGTATAAAATTAGTACAAAACCTGTGCTCTGATCCTAGATATTATCATTAGTTTCAAATGCTGATGTATTTTTTTCCCATTTAGATTTTTGTATTTAAATCTCTGGCTTAATCAGTGTGAGGAGAAAACTACAATTTCAAAGGCAAGCGTTCCAGTTGTAGGAAATGTCAGCTTTAACACTGTCTGTACAGCATTAATCTACAGCCTTGTGCATTCTGATACAGCCTTCAATTATATAATCATTTGCTTCATGCAGTGCTCTAAATGAACCGTGAGAAGAAAGGAAGAACTGCAGGTAGGCTTGTTATGTTGGTACTCAGGAGGTTTGAGACTGAGAATCATTGCATGCTATTGTATAAACTCTGTACTAATTCATTTAACAGGCCAAGTCTGGGTGGCAAGGGCCATCTTCATTTGATGTTTCCTGACTTTTACATCATTTGTCTTGCCCAAGATTCGTTTGGTTTTTTGTTTGGTTGTGGTTTGAGGGGTTTTTTGGGTGGGTATTGGGATGTAATTTAAGTCTGTATTATACCTATTATAGCAGAATGCAGGAGGTTCATTGCCCTGAGTAGTATGCAAATCAAGTTTGCTGCTATCAGTTTTATCTATTATAGACAGTAAGGCCTATAAAGTTAATATTCTTTTCAATTTAGTTGCCCTTTCCTTTTTTGTCTCTATGTGTTTTCCCTTACAGATTTATCACCTATTTTTCTTATTCTTCATCTTAATCAGATGTTTCTCTCTGACAGCAAATCCCAGTTTCTTTGTAGTCAGGACTACATTTATCATTGTTGATCGCTGCTACCTCTCTTAGGACAGGTATAGACTTTTTAAAGTGAAACTACCTGCTTTAGGTTCCTCCCCAGTGAAATTTATGATTGTGACAGTTGAATTGCTTGCCTGTCTCCATTTTAATCATTATGTGAGTGGTTGATTTGGGTTTTTATTTCCCTGTAAGTTTCAGGTCATTATTTATGTTTATGCTTTCTCTATTCTGCTTTCCTATAGCCAGCTAAAAGTGATCGTGGAATGTGAAGTCTGGAGTTCAGTATTAGGCATAGGCTTTCCTAAGGGGAAATGTCATCAAAATCTGCAGCATCCTCACAAGAGAAAGCAGAGGGACAAGCATTAATCTCTTCTCTCTAGTGACAGGACTCAAAGAACAGGAGAAGGTTAGGTAGGATATGAAGAACGGGTTCGATACTCAGAGGATAAACCCCAGCTCCCCAGGGGAGTGGTTACAGCATCAAGCCTGACTGAGTTAAAGATGAATTTGGAGAATTCTCTCAGGCACATGGTGTAGTTCCTCACGATGCTCTGTGCAGAGCCAGGAGTTGGACTTTAATGATCCTTGTGGGTCCCTTCCAACTCAGGATATTCTATGATTCTTCCAAATATGTACCAATATTTTGGCTGCACCTGTCGTGTGCCACAGATTTAAACTTCATTGTCCTGCCCTTTTTCTTCTGAAAACTTATGGTCAATAGCATTTGTCTTGCAAAGGATCTTGGCTCACAAGATCATGATAGTTTCAGGCAATAGAGTGAGATTGATCCTTTGGCAATATATGGGCATTGATTCTACATTTGGGAACAAGAAAAAGGTAGAGAGATTACTGAATCTGTATCCAGTGTCCAGGTTAACTGTTACTAGAGGGACAGCTGGGCAGGCGGAGGGTAAGTGTCCCTTGGCACTTTTTTCCTCATACTTGATCCAAAGTCTCCTGGTAGTCCCAGGTCTCCTGGTGCTTGAAAGGGAGGGGTAGGTTGCCTGCACTTAACCTGCTGCCATGTGGTTAGCTTGCACTTGCACTGAAGTGCCTCTTGCGGTTTGTAGGACAAATCATGAAATGGGGAAAGCTGTCTCTGCATCTGTGCACAACTGGTCCTACTGAACCTTTGATGAATTTGACTATTTCCAAAATTAGAATTCAGAGAATTGCATTGTACACTATATTCATATTGTGGGATTAGCAGTAATTTAAAGACTGTAAAGGATGTGCTGAGTAGTATTTAGTATGAACCACTGCACATGGTAAATGGTACAGTAAATCCTTTACAAACTGTCATTAAAACAGCAATCCTGTTACCTCATCCTCCTGGGTGCAGCAGTCCCAGCGCTCTGCAGGGCTCTCTCATGCCTGCTTTGCAGAGACAGCGACAGGAATAAGCCAAGGGTCATTCCTTGTGTGTGCAGGATGAAGCAAACCTCTTAAAATAGCTGGACTCAGGACTTCCACTGCTTATGTCAGTGAATCAAGAACATCAAACAAGCCCATGCTCCAAAAGCACATTCCCTGGCATCTTCTGATGTAGCAAGGTTTATTAGATCACTAACTTTGTCTCTTTTATATCACCCTTGATATCTTCAGGTTGACACAGGGAAGGCAGCAATCACTTGACTCTAAATGATGGACTGATGTTCATTTCCCCTAGGCTTTTTTTCCCTGTTGAGACAGAAGACATTCAAGTATGAGTAGACTCATTATTTTGCAGGATTTTCAGTATCAGGATTTAATCCCCATTTGGCACTCTATGAGATAATAGAAACCTCTTACATGACTGCATGATATACTTGAAAACCACTGACACCAGCATGGTGTCCAATCAAAGGGGTTTATCTTCACTTTTCTTCTCAGTGATAATGGGGTTGCAGTTAAAAAACACCATTCAACAAATGAGAATACTTCCCCACACATTATCCTGCTCATTATAATTTCCAAGCTTAAGAAATAAGATAATACTGTGCCCTGAGAATAACACAAAGAAAAAGCAGTGATAGAAAGTTTCTCCTAGTCAATTCAAGTTTCCTAGCTTGGATTCCATGTGAAAAATGTTGCTACATTAACTTACACAGATAACACATTGGCTCCAGTATTTTCTTAATATCAGAAAAAAGTAATTCTGCACAAGCTCAATATGGATGTTTTTTCTTCCTACTTTGAAGTTTTACTAATAGTTGTAAAAGATGTTGCAAGCTCTGAAGTATCCGTAAAGCTTTACTCTGAGCAATTTTCCTTGCAAATGCCTTTTATTTTTGATGCACCATCCCTCAAACTGAAGTGTGGTAAAATGTAGTGGTGAGCAACTCAACATCACAGAAAGCAGGGAGTTGAGACTTTTCTTGCAAGGTGTGAGATGAGAAGTTCTGAACCCATCAAATTGCTCAGTTTCTACTGTGAAAGCCATTGACAAAAGACGTTTTTGGACTCAATGATCCTTATGGGTCCCTTCAAACTTAAGATATTCTGTATTCAGTGATTTTTAAAATCTTAATGATTATTTGCCATCACTTTTTTTGCTCTTGTTTCCACTGTTGGATTCATTGTTCATAACAAAATGTCTTGGAGAAACAAGGTTGTCAGGCTCTTTGCTCTCTATCCTGTACAGCCTCATGTGCTTTTGGTTAATTTTGGGCAATATTAAGAACATCTTCACCATGTAGTACCCTGGTAATACAAGTTTTAAAGAGCGCTGAACAGCTCAGTGGTGCATCTTATTGTATTTTAGGCTCATGGAGACTGCTAGAATGGTCAGATTCCCAGGTCTTAAGGATATATCCAGTATATTCAGTAGAAATAAAATGTCTCCCTGTTTGATAGTGATATCTAACACCAGGGTAAGGTAGAAATAGACAGAAACACAATCTTCATCTAAGGGAGCCCTAAACCCACAGTGTGAAGTTTTTCTTGGGAAGGTACAACTGTATTTTTTTTCTTTTTCTCATAGCCTTTCCTAATATTCTGGTTTTGATCCCTGTGCCTATCTGACCCTTTAGAAAGGATAGGCAAAAAGAGACATATTTTGCAGGAAAGATTTAAACACAATGCAAACTTCTCCCAAGATATGGTATAAGTGTGCATAAACTTGTTCCAACAAAAAAAAAAAAAAAAAAAAAAAGAAGATCAAAAGGAACAAAAGTTGAAAATGTATGACCTTAAAAACCAAAACTAATATGAAGAACAAATTCTCAGATGTTTAATTTCCTTGAAGGTATGCACAGAGCTGGTAGACTCCACTCAGTACTTTGCCCTCAGATGTGAATGTACAAAGCAATATTTCAAAGGGCTCCTTAGAAAAGCTTTCTTCTGCTGTGGCTGTGAACAGCTAACTTCAGGAAGATGAGGAGCAGGAGGTCTCAAGATTTTCCTGTGGCCTCGGTATGGATAAAAAGATGTGAAGGCAAGTTTAACCTGCATGAAATTATCTGGAAAAGCAGTGTCAGATGGAGCCCTTCAGGTGCAGAACTCCTGCTGCAGAAAGGACATGGATCAGAGGTGCATATACCATAACACTCCATTCCCAAATAGAGTCCTTAAAGGGCTCTTTCTAATGATAACCTGAACAGCCCATGCCATTACAACAGAATGGGGCTTAGCTTTGCCCCAATACTTTGAAAAGATATCCCAGGATTATTTTGCCTGGAAAAAAGAAGAGGAGCGTTGTTCATGTCATTCAGAAAATCCTCACCTGGATGAGGAGCAGCATAAAATCCAGAGGGGATGGGACTGCTTTCCCACACACACTGTCTATGGGCCACTGTTTGTTAGTGCCTGATACATTCTACATTCTCTACTTTCATCTAACCCTTTGAGAATTCTTGAGTTTTCATCTTAGGAAAATGGTGATACTCACACATGACTTCTAAATAAAGTGTTGCAATGTCTTCAGAGACGATTCTGTGCAGAAGTAAAATCATTTATAACAGTCCATGCTTACATCAGTTCCAAGAGGGTTCTCAGTCTCTGAATCAGTCAGTGGCTGGGATGTTGGTACTGTTTCACAAGGCTGGGGACAAATTTCTGGTTCAAGGTCCTCAGGTTTGCCAACATGAAGGGCAATCTGGATATGGTGATTTATGTTCCATATCATAACTCTTCTCTTTCATGTGAACAGTTTGTGTTCACACTTCTCCCAGCTCCACTCAACAAGGATTTCTTAACTGTTTTAGTCAGATTGTTAATTTTTTAGCTCTTCTTAGGGAACTGAATGTCTCTTTTCTTTTCCTTAGGAACTCTCAGCATTTTAGATGTTGGCTGAATAAAGTCATTTTCTACTAAAACTGAATATTTATCCTGTTACTTATTGTGCCACAAGTTGAATAACTGCAAAGAAATACAATCATAATCACATACTATGATTTCTGGCAGTCACCCAGCTCAACTCCCCTCTATAAAAATGGCTAATTTTAAAGATTCACCTTCAGAGTTAAATTACACCCTTGTCTAATTTAAATTTAAACTCAAGATAAGCTTCACATAACCTCCTTGAACAACTTGTTGCAGTGTTTGACTACCTGTAGTGTGATATTCTTTCTAACAACTAATTGACAATTTCTGCCCTACAACTGGATCTGCTGCCTCTTTTCCTTTTACTCCGCTGTCTTTACACACCATCATTAGGTTGATGCAGGCAGTTCAAGACAGTTCAAGTTCCTTAGATATTTCCATTTCAGACTACACAAACTCGTTTCTGTCTTTCCTCATTCATCCTGTTCTCTTGCATCTTGGTGTCCTTCCATTGTACTTGCTTAAATATAGGAGGATCTTTCCTGTCAGGATGCTCAAAAATGGATAGAACAGCACTCTGTTCAGGCTGCTGAATAGAGCAGAGTGGTCTTTGCCTCAACCTGCCACCTGCAATCCTAATACTTCACTTTGAGATGTGGTTACCTTTGACATGGCAAAGCCTGATCCATATCCAGACTGCACCACTGAGCATTAGGACTCCAAGGTTTTCTAGCCTTTCTGCTCCACACCTATCCTGTTGCATGGGGTTATTCCATCACTTGTGGAAGATTTTCCATTTTTATTCCCAAGATAAATCAATTTTGGCTATTCCAAGTCACTCACTTGTTCCCAGTCTTCTTCAGAAGCCTGTGTACGATTTCCAAGGGGATTACTTCCCAGGAACTAGCTGACCAGCCTGCAATTCCCAAGTTTTTTGTGCTTTTCTTCCTGAAGAGGTCCATGACATTTTCCTTCCTCATCAGGGAGATTCCCCAGTTGCTGTGACCTTTCACAGGTGGTATGAAGCAGCCCTGCAATGACATTGGCCACTTCTCTTGGGACCTTTGGAACACAGTTGTTTTGCCAACCAGTGACTAAGCATGTCTTGTACTGACTTGTTTTTAACTGAAGGGCATAACAATTTATTCAGATGAAATAAATATATCCACATGATCATCATCTCTGGCACTTAGTCAACTGCAAATTTTTAGGTGAGTGATTAATTCTTTTCCTACAAGAAGGAATGTCTGCCAGTTTGTAGCTAAAAATTATTTGCCTCATACAGCCTACAAAACATGCTGTATTCAAAAATTTCTGTTTAGGGGTGGTTGGTGGTTTGTAATCAACAGATGCCCTGTAGATTGCAGTGCATGAAGTAGAGTTTGGTTTTTTTTCCTACACAATTCACATAATCACTTATCTTTCTTGAGGGGTCAGAAAGTCAGGAACAAATGTACTTAAAGTCTGTACTGTTTCAGTAATTTTGGAGGACTTATGATCCTAAGCCATACAGGATTCTGTAACAAAAAACAGTCTTTGAAAAGGAAAAAAAAATTATTCCAAATTTCTACCATTCTCCTTTTGGAACAAGTTATTGACATTAAATTTTGAATTCTCATTGCAAAACTTCCCAGCAAGCTTCTGTAAAGAACAAATTCTCTTTTATTCCTCCTTTCTCACTTAACATTTCTAAGTTTTCTTGCTAATCACCTGGATTCTAACTTTGATCCATAAACAAATAATTAAGAATGGTTTACTTGTATACCCTTTTGTTCTTGTAGAGTGTGTTCTTAGAGAGGATTATGACTCAGTCTAGCTTATTTTTTCTTTTTCTGTCTTCTGCTTGCTAAAAGTTCTTGGCAAGTTTTGAATTTATTTTTTAGCTTACACAAAGCAACACTGCTTTGAAGCATAACAAGGAAATAAAAGTTGAAGAACTAACATGATATTTTTATTGTTGTTGTTGTTGTTGTTATTATTATTACTATTATTACTTTGTGTCTTGAGAGAAATTGATTTTTTCATTGGTGATGAATAATGGAATATTCTACCCTAATATTGAATGTTCTCCTGTGTCAGGTAAGCTGTTTCCTTTGATTGCTTCTATATTAGTGTGTAATGTCCATGATCGGGTGTTTCTACTTGAGTGTTTGATTCGATTTAGGTACTTTTCTCAAAAACCTGCTTTTTTTCATAAACGTTGATTTCTTCACTAGCTGTATCATTAGCAGTTAAGAAACTGTGCCCAGGTCTGTACACACACAGTGTGTTAACACTCTATACTGTGGTCTGCTCTCTCTCTGCCCCCTACCTTAGGCCAGTTCTAGTACTTTAAATTAGGTATTGCAGAAAACAGACATAGAAAATTGTATTGCTGGCCTGTTATTCTTGCAGAAACCACAAGGACCAGTTTTGAGAAGGAGCACTTTTTTTAATGTAACTTGTAATGAAAAAATAGTACAGAGAATGTTTTCACACTGTGCAAGTAGCAGATAGAATGGATCCTATCTTGTAGGAGAGCCTGTTGGGATCTTCAAAGGATATTGTGTCTGAGCATCACAAGAAGATGCAATGTTCCTTTAACACAGGATATGAAAGGGTAAATCCATGTTTTTGCTGCAAAGGAGTGAATTAGCCTTTATCCATCCTTCAGAAGTCTCTGCCCTAGCTCAGAAGTGCAGTTATTATCAGTATTTTTCACCCAAGCAACATGAGAGTACTGGAATGCTAAAGGCCAGAGGCTGGCTAGTTTATCTGTCCTATTATTCCCTCCAACAGAAGGTCCAGACCTATCTGATTTCTGTCTTCAAAAGCTGTAGTTTTTCAGATACTATCAATAGAATCAGACAGCATTGCTTCTTTTTACCTGTACTGTACACACAGATTTAGCTTTGTCATTTTCACTCTGAGCAACACATTTCTTCTTTAACTCCCTAAAGTCCCCTAGTTCTAGCCACTTTGGGGGTCTTTCCCCTTCCCCTTCCCCTTCCCCTTCCCCTTCCCCTTCCCCTTCCCCTTCCCCTTCCCCTTCCCCTTC
>VZUI01021049.1:0-13455 GCA_013401135.1 Cettia cetti
TAGGGATAGGGATAGGGATAGGGATAGGGATAGGGATAGGGATAGGGATAGGGATAGGGATAGGGATAGGGATAGGGATGGGGATAGGGATGGGGATGGGGATGGGGATAGGGATAGGGATAGGGATAGGGGATAGGGGATAGGGATAGGGGATAGGGATAGGGGATAGGGGATGGGGATAGACACGGACACGGAGATCGACATAGACAAACCAGCCCCCAGCCGGCCCCGACGGGCTCTGGAAGCGGGTGGACACACGCGGTGCGGGAGGGGTGTGCCCCTACGGCCAGTGATGGAAATAGGGCTGCCTATGCGGCCTCTGCTCTCCCAGGCTCCCCAGGGAAGATCCCCCAAAGTGCCCCGCCATGCTCTGAAACAAGGTAGAGCCGAGGGGCGTGTGAGAAGCCTGTGTCCAGGGGGAATAAATGCAAAGCGCTGCAGGAGCAGGGGCTGCCCACAACCTCAGAAAAAACCTTCAGGTCTGTTCCATGGTTCATTGTCGGCTTGGCTTCGCGGCAGCTCTGCTGCCCCGTGAGCAGGGCTGAGATCTCTCTTTAGGCTCCTGCGCCGGCTGCTCTTCCAGGGGACTACTGAAAAAAAGTGACTGGATGACGTTCTTCGAGCAGCTCAGATGTACAAACTGAAAGTAGAGATAATTTGGTGCCATTGGGGACCACAGAAGCTGCTCCGTTACTTGTCTTTTCCTACAGTCCCCACTGTGGTGAGCTGGTGAGGCTGGTGAACACCCGGTGGGAATTGATTTATGTCATTGTCTAAAGTACAATTTCCAGCAAAAGTCCACAGTACATGAAGAATCAGATGAAGATGCACGAGACACCAATATGCAAGCAATAAAATATGGGTGCGGGCTTAAAGAACCAGCATGTTGGGGAGGAGATGTAGGAAGAAAATTTTTCTCTGCACAGGTGGCACCGGGCAGCAGAGGTGGTCAGATCTCTGGGCAGGATTTCTAGACTCCCTGCTGCTGGTGAATATACCATGCAACACAATGTTGTAGTTTTTCAAATAATGGAGACTCAATTGGCTAATTTGTAAGGATCATTGCAGGATGGGTAAAAGACTATACCATCACATTAAAATACTATGCATCACATTAATGCCGGCATTTAGTCACAAACTGCACAAAGTAAGGAGCATCCTCAGAGACAAGGCTTCAGGAGCTCTCAGTGCCTAGGGTCATGCTAACCGCATGCACAGCCTGGTCATCCCCACCTTATGCCTCTTTGGCGTGTTCTCTTTGTATTATTCTTGTCACCAGAAAGACTGTTAAGCCAGGCAGATTTTGGTTACAATTGTACTGGTTTTCCACAGAGGTTTGGAAGCAGCTTAGGCTGGTTTGCAGTTTTTTTGAGGCTGTTCTTATTTGGAACACATATATCACATTTTTAATTCTTTGTCCAGAACAACAGCTTGAGCAAAGGCAGAATGCTCAAGAGAATGTGATGGAAAGCTGTGGTCATACACATCCCTGTCAGGTGCCATGTCACTATAGAGGGGGATGTCTGAGTCTTCAAAGATTAGCTGCACCTCACAAGGCTTGGGGGTCTTCTTTCCTGGCAATACTGGGCTCAATGGGAATAGTGGTACTGCCTCAGCCCTGACTGCTTTCTCCCAGCAATGTCTGCTGATTTGGAGGACAATAGTCCTTTCTCATTTTTCACTTGCTACTTTTGTCACACTGAGAGGAAACTTGAAGGAGTCTAGAGGGGAAATATTAACAGACTGGTTATGACATCTTACTAAACGTAAGACTGGCCAGAGGATTAGAGAGAGCAGGAATTAAATGTGTTGTGGGGAAACCAGCTTTCCTTTAAGTCCACCAGGAACAAGGTTATACCTAGGAGTGAGTAGCAATTTTATATCTCTGTGTTCCTCATTGCATACCTCACTTTTCCTGACACTGCTTAGCATTTACATTCAAGAACATGTGGGCAAATTCCTTGAAAAATACAACAGATTTGGTTTTATTTGACTCCACTATTCTCATACAGCAGTGATTGGCAATCTGTCTGATTTTAGTTCCTAGTTTAGAGTGTGGACATTTGGACATAGAAAACAAGAACCAGGACCTCCTACCTCTCCAACACAGAGATATTTCTATTCTACAGATTGACAGTCTCTTCCCTCTACACAAGTACCTCTAAACTGAGTGCCACTCATGTCAGGAGACAAGAGATGTTACATCTTGGAGCAATTATGCCTCAGGTCACCAAGTCATCCACCACAATACCTCGTGTAGGCAAGGCAGTACTTTTTGCCATCACTGCAGTGCCTTTCCTGACTCACATTACCCAGTCTGCAGCTGGTCCCAGTTTCTCAGTCCCTGGCACTGACCTACACTTCTGAACCCTGGGCTTTCTCCCTGCTGACTTGGCAGAGCTGTTGAGTACCAGCAGTTTCATTGCCATCTAGTGGCTTTTGTGCATGAAAGGGGTGAGGAGTCAGAAAACATTAAAGTGAGAACAGAAGTGGAGGAGAATAAAAACCCAGCAAAATAAACAAACAATCAAATCCCCCAAACCCCAGAATGGAAGGGTTGTAAATCTCACCCATCTCTTTATTTCATAGTTGTTATCTAGTTGTTAATAAATTAAGATTGATAATATTGAATATTAGCAAACATGTGTTAATTTGTACATGGTTTTAGTATGGGAGAAGTGAGTACTAAAAAAGGAACCTGTGTAAAACCCTACTAGATTGGTCTGTCACATATTAAAAAACCATATGAATTGCATGTATAATGAAGCTTTTAATACTATTTTTTATTTGGTTTAAGATTGGTTTTCAGACAGAAAAAAAACCGACAAAACCCCAAGAAACTAGAAAAGAGAGGTCTTCCAATACTTGTGTACATTTTTATTAATTCTTAAATTACTTTTTTTTTCTAAGATCAAGAAAAAATAATCCACAGCAAATCAGAGCAAGACACTGCAAATAATGTTCTTGCTTCCAGCTTTGGTTTTAATATCTGAAGAATGAGGACAATTGGTAGCATATTGTGAAATGCAGAAGCTGAGCACATTCTTGGCAGTCCCATACTGGTGGGATCAGGTAAAGCAATTGAAAGTAACTTTAGTACATTAATAGGGCTGGAATCTTAAAGGCACTTCTACATGTGCATAATCCCAATTCAATCAACAAAGCAGCAACTTTGCACAGAAATTTTTACATGTGGGATGGCACGAGCAGAGCATTACAAGCATAAGAGGTTATTCATGTCCAGGCACACCCGGAACACAGCAGCTGGTTTCTCTCAGTTGTGGAGAAAGGTTGTGTGTGTTTGTGTGTAGGGTGAGGCTTCTCTTACCTGCCAAACTACTGGGATTAGAGTTTATTTAAAGAAGATCTCTGGCTGGGTCCTTAGGAGGGCAGGAAATAGCAGTTAAATATGCTTCAGCTAGTCCTTGTAATGAACAGGGAATGCATTCTATCAGACTTAGCACTAATCCTCACTAAGAGTTTAGCAACCACAGATGTCTTCATAAAGCCTCCAGATCCTGGCATGAATTGCCTTGTTGAAATTTTCTCCCATTGTGTTGTCTTCTTTGATATAGAAACACACTTTCTCACTACTGCCAGTCCAGCAGTCTGTATTATTGTCTCTAGTATGTATTACAAATCAAGGTTACCTACAATACTTCGCAGAAAATTAGCTTAAGGAAAGGTGTTAAGTATTTGAAAGATTGCCCCCCCCCCCCGAAACACTTGTAAACAAGTTATCTATTAATATTCAGTGCCAGTTTCCTGAATTGTCACTTTTCTTGTTCTGCTATCACAAATAAGAAAATAAGAAGCCATCAATAGTTCATTTGTCATAAAGAATCAAAAAGGTTTCTGCAGGCATAGCTGCTGCAGCTATTGTCACAGCAGAAGAGAGAAGTCCAGCTTCATTTACTGAACTTGCTGTCTCACCAAAGAAATTACTTCATGTATGGCATGCTGGTACTTTTCCGAGGCTGTTTTAAACTCAGCAAGATGCTTCTCATAGCTTTTCACAGCTGTCAGAAGCTGACTCCTCTCCATGGCTCCCAGGATGGCATGGAGAATCATTTCAAGGCCAAGCCCAATAATGGTAATACTAACTCCCCCAAGAACAGATGCCCCAATCTGTGAAAGGAGACAGATGAGCTGGCTCACACTGAGAGTTAAATGACTGGAGCCAAGAAGTTTGATAGCTACCATTGCAGCTGTTGAAGTTGCTTCTCCAAAAATAATGGAAAAAACTCTCTGGGCTATTGCAATTTTCTCCAGCTCAGGCTCCTTGATATCATACAACTTCTGGTACAGCACTGGCTCCAGCTTTTCCTTCATGTCACTATCGATCTTCTGCACCTGAAGCTGAATCTCACTCATCACTTGAATGATAATTTCACAGTTTTCCTTGACTGTACTGCTCTCTCGCATCTCGATGGGGGTAATAGTACAGCCCAGGTGTTCATTCAGCACTCCAACCAGCACATTTGTGGCATGGAAATTTGTGGACATACAGTCAAACAATTCCTGATGCAGCTGGATCAGTTCTTTCTTTCTCTTGGGATTATCTGGATAAAGGAGGTCACTCAATGCCATTCTTCAGAAACAGGCTACTTCAAGAGAGAAAAAAATTCTTACTCTGTTTAACACCCATAACCATAGCCCTTAAATTGCATTGAAATGTGTTTTCTCTCTGCCCTACTGGTACTTCTCATACTTAGTAGGTCAAATCCCAAGGCGTAGCTTGTAAATGTAGAAATTTTAATTATTGTTTTGGATCTTTTCCAAATGATTGGAAAAGGACCTTATAAGACATTGCATATGCTCAGAGCAACAAAAAATAGCTAAAAAATATGTAATGAGCAGATTGGTAAAATGGATGTGGGTCATTGGCAACTGAAGATTGAAATTGAAATTTGGAAACTGAAGAAGTAGAAGCTGAAGTAGTTCACTAAAAAATGGAACAACAAAATATAATCAGCAAAATTAAAAGTGTGGCTTAAAGATAGAAGAATTGTTCCAGGCACTCTTTTGTATCAACCTATTTTTTCCATTTAGTGGCATCCAATTTTTCAGCGACCATGATGATTGATGGATACGGTTTGTGTCACAATAAGGGTATTTTATGCCAGTATAGCTTTTTGCTCCTAACATTCAAGAGAAAATGTAACTATATAAGCATTCTGTACTTATACTAAGAAGCATACCCTTGGGAATTCATAATGAATAGTAAAATTGTCCATAATAACCCCATCCTAACTTATATCAGCTTGCATACATCTCTCACTGTATTTCCTTCCCTGATACTTATTTCTTCATAAACTGCATGCCAACATAGAGAGTCCAAAGAGACTGAGTTAACAGCGATCATGGAGTTATTCCTCATCACTAAGATTCTGTAATCAACAGTGTCACTTTCCTTTAACCTATCACCAGCTGCAAAGTGAAAATACTTTAGCATTATTTCAACTTAAATGCAAACATCTTTGCTATGGGAGCAAACTATGAATGAGCTGGGTGATTCATTTCTTTGTTGGCATTTTTTATGTTCTCAGCTCTCTTATTGCAAATCTGGGCCACTTTTGTGCAGTGCTGTACATTTTTCTAAGATAAACCTCTTGCTGTTGGTGCCTACGTATCACAGTTAGAGGTACAAATAGTTATGTGTAGGGGACTACCCAGATTTTTCTTCTTAAAAAGATACCTTTGTGACATTTTGGTCCCTTGTAGTTCTTGCACTATCTGTTAGCTGCAAATCATCTGACACTAACCCAGCTGTATTTTACTAAACATGCCCTCCCCCACAAGGTCACAGCAGAAGACCAAAATTAATTCCACCATCCCATGCCAACTTTTAATCTCAGTGTTGAAATACAAGCCAATCTGAAAAGAGGTTTTTTCCCCCAATATTTTGCACAGCACTGTGTATTTCTTTCAGCCACTTACCTTGTATCTCTGCCAAGAGAATAAATTCTTTAACACACCTTCTTATACATGCTGTAGGGAGCAAAATACATATACAGTAAAGGTTTGTGATTTTCAGGAAACAGAAAGCCATGATAATACAGCCTATGATTTCATATCAGTCCTGTCTCAGGGATGTTACTGGCTTGCTCTCTGACTCAATGTGATACTAAAACCTTTCCACTCCAGTGGTGTTTTGTTGTAAGGTCATTTGTTTTTCTTATTGATAGAAACTTAGTAGACAAATTGTTTTAAAAGGAATAGCACTTCAACAAACATTTTACATACTGGAAAGGTGTGGAGAAGACTTTTAGAATCTGTTCTTTACATATGATTATTTCAGCTTCTTATAGCTGTTCTAGATTTTATATTTCTAAAAGCTAAAATTACTTCTTACTCTTCACATTAACACTTTCCTTAGCTTTTATATTTTCCTTCTAGAATTAGGCAGGCCACATATATTTCTGTATTTCTATTTCTCCAGCTCCAGGGAGATTTGCCACAGAAACATTTCTAATTAAACATTTACACTGCCTACCTCATTTGGTCTGAATGCTCCTGTTGAAATGTGTGTGGGATAGTAACTTCAGCCTCTTCTCCCTCTGCTTGCCTGGTATTTTCCAGCAGCATGTGATGAGTTAGGGATACAGAGGCTGGGCTTCAGCTGCATCCTGTGCCTGCCTGCCTGTCATTAATTCTATTGTGTGATGTTTACCCAGATTAATCTCATTTTCTTCCTCCTCTCCCCTTCCTTCTAATTTTAAGAGAATTCCATTTACTTAATGCTAGTTCCTGATTACTAGGTCTTCCAAAGGTCTTCCTAGAGAGAATGGGTACAGTATAAATCCCTCCTGCCTGCAGCAGAGGTACCATCACGGGCACCTACAGCCATGGCTGAAAGGGGATGGTGTTACTTGCTGTCCTCAGAACATAGTAGGTGTAGGACACTACTTCTAATTCAAATAAATACAAGATTATGTTTTTTACTGGGATTTATAAATTTCCATTGTTTATAAATATGAACAATAATGCTTGCACCTATGCCTTGAAATAATGAATTTTTGCAATGACTACTTTACTACATCTGAAAACTACAGAATAAAAATTGAATGGTCTCACATAAACAGAAAAATAGATACCACAGACAGTGGAAACAGGCTTTGTCTGTTCCAGTAAGGCAAGCTTGTACATATGCCTTCAACAAAGCCAGACATCTGTTATGCTCTTATCCTTAGAAAGGTGGACTTGCAGCCCACAAGGGTCTCATAAGGAGTACTGCCTCCACTATAGAGGATGGCTGAATTCTCAGATGAAAATATAAGATGAAGCATAAAATGGGCACTCTGCAGTTGCTAACATTTTTTCACCAGAAAGCTGAGCTGCTGTATTCAATCCCAATGAATACAGAGTGCCAAACTCTCTTGTTGTCAGAGCTGTGGGCATGAGAACATAAGCTGAAAGAGAACGCTAAATGATTTAACTGCTGTATTTCTAGAAATGTCAGTTAGTTGTGACTGAGTGTTTTCCACTGAGAATGCCATGTAGTCCTAAAATACTTTGTGCAGTATTGGACTGAATTGAATTGATCAGTCTGGCAACTGCCTGTGTGTCACATTCTGGAAACTGATTTCAGGTCTTCAGTGTTTGCAGTGGATGCAAATTCTTTCCTTCTAGAGCCCTCATCATTTGGAACGTGACAGAAAATAATTTGAACAACATGAAGGCAGTTTTGTTCCTGCTTTACTCTGGTCTTTTGTGAAGATTAATAGCTTATATTTCAGGCCTATTAAGTTGGAGGAAAAGACTTAATCTGGAGTGTCTGTCATCCTTCCTTACTGCAATTTGCCAGGTCTCTCATGCCATGAGAGCTGGAGATGTGTGGAGGCCCAGATTCAGCTCTGAACAGCAGTGAAGGCTAAAATCAATTTTGTCATTTCATGCCATTTCAGATCCTTTTTGCCATGGGAAAGAAATGGAGGAAAAGGCAGATGGTTGAACTGAGTTCTGAAGTCTTTAAAAGTATACCGTGGGACAGGAAGTTACAATTGCTTGAACACTTCTGACTACACATCTAACCACAGCAATAGCTGACGAAACATGTCTGCTGCAACCAGTCTAGCTTTACAGGCCTCTTGCACAAGCAAAGGCAACATCAGGAGCAGTCTCTGAGCCGCACACTATTGCAGGACTGTATCTCTAGGTGGCCTTGTGAAAACTCGGAGGTGCAAGCAGAAGGACATAACTTTCTTTGCAGTCAAAATGCAAAGATGGGCACCCAAGCAAGGAGAATGTTTTGTGCTTCTACCTCTCTAGGGATGCTTGTACCCTCCAGTCAGTGTCATAACTGACTAATGTAAAAAACTTTTAAAGGAACTGTAGCCTGACAAAATGGGGCATTACTCAGTCTTCAGTTGCTTTGTCCTTTGAACGTAGATGTAATGCATTTGACTTTGTTGTGTCTATTCCCCCCTTCCAAAAATGAGAGTTTAGTTATGTGTAGACCCACCAGCATATACAAACTAAAGTATTATAGTTCTGAGGATGATGTTAAGTAGTTGTTTTGTAGGACTTAGACTTACTAAAAAACACCAAAAAGTAAGAATAATTAATACAGCACTTCCCTTATTTGAAGATTGCAGGTAACAATATTTGCAGCAGTTTACACCATATTTTTCTGGCTGCTTGTTAAGGTCCCAGGAAAGGCTGTCAAGAAGTTTTTCTGTTTTCCTCCAACTAGTATCTTAGGGAAGAATGGGTTGGTTTGGATAATTGATTTCAGAAATGTAACAGTCTAGTCAAAAATATATTCAGCTTTATTCCTCTGTAATTCCCCTGTAATAAAGCCTTCTGGATTTCCTCTGTTTGCTTTTCAGAGTCAGACAGCACTCCAGAAATGTTAGTCCACCTTGGTTTTAAGAGTGGCAAGGAAGGGCTGTTCAGGGTCTGCCAGAATCTGCATGATTTAATGTACTTCTCTGTCTCTTCAGCCAACACAGAATGTGACTCCTTGATGCACATCTTGGCACCAGCTTTCCCTGCCCTCAAAGGAGGTATGCACAGCTGCCCAGTTACCCAGTTGACTTTTACCACCATGGTGCCTTCCACATCCCACAGACAGACTCTTTCTCAATAAAAATAAAGGTATTAAGACATCTCTAAGGAGTCCAAAGTCCCTGTGTGTCTTTCCTGAATGCCTCAGGAGAAAGCTATCTGCAGCGGAGGTTATCCCTGATCTAGTCTGCAGAAAGGCCATAGATAACTTTCTTCCAACCTGAATGGGACCCAGAGTATGTCTGTTTTGATGAACTAGGCTGAATGTTCCAGTCTTGGCTGGAGAGTTTCAGCTGAAAGCAAAGGGAAGATTCTATAGCAGCAGGAACTCCTGAGGCCTCTTGCCTGCTTTTCAAGGACACATATCTGCATGCAGCCAGAGAATCAGAGATGGAGGGCCAAGCACAGGGAAACTCCAAGCACGCTAGGGAGAATGGCAGAGGTGAGTGCTGTATACCACTGTTCTTGCTTCTTGAAACTGAAAGAAGGTAAAGAGAGTAGTTATTTAGACCTCTATTCACTGCCTAAAGCTTTTTGCTTTTGCTAACATAACCTTTGCCCAAAAGGCCATTTTCTCAACTCTATTCTTTTAGCTTTGGAGGCACAAACCCTCATTCCTAAATGATTGTTTTGAGCCCAAAGTTTGCATTGACACACTACTGTACAAAGAGACAAAAGCAGGAGTCCTGGACTGGTGGTAGACTCACAGAAAGGCAGGGATGTGAAACAGGCCCCATGAGGTATTCCAGCATAGAATTCTCTTTATAACCAGGAAACTCAGTGTGTTCTTTGTCAAAGGATGCCTTTTCTCCCTTCTGTCTCAGGAGAGAGGTCACTACTAAAGTGACAGTAGTTTTGATTTCACTTCTCTCAGCTTGCCAGAGATAGTCCAGTTCAGCTGCGAGTGCAGGGGGCAGTTCATGGTGTAAGCCATGAGAACTGTGGCACGGCTGTCATGCATTTCCCTCAGAAGACCTACAGGGGTCTTTAGCAAAGCTTCCTGAGCCTTCTTCCAGAGATGCAAGTAGTCCTTGTTAGCAGCTATTTCCTTTTGAAAATAGTCTCCTTGCTCCAATTCTTCCATCATCTCCTCTCTGCACCCCAGATACTGGTCATCAAAGGAATGCAGAGCCATATCCATCAGGGTTGGGGGACATAGTCTGCAACATAAAAGCAAATTAAGATTAGCATCAGAAGTGTGAATGTCTTGTATGTCTTTGTGGATGCAAGCCAAGTTTTTCTCTACCATTTCCTTGCCTCTTTGTCACTATTGGCAGAGCAAGCAAGGCAGATAACAAATGTTTAGCAAGACCTTCCTGAGCAACCTCAGGTTATTGTCTATACACCACCACAGGCAAGTATTAATTAGGAGACAGAGTTCTTATTTGATGTGGATGTGCTACATTAGAATCTCCAAGAGCATTGGTCAATTTAGATAGGCTGGAAAAGAAGAGGAAAAATGCCAGGACTCACTAACACTCTATGAAATCATCTGGCTGCAAACAAGAGGAAAATGCCAACCGAGTAGATAAAACAAATTATAACAGGTAAGAAATGGAACAGAAGAACTGAAAGCAGAAAAGTTAAAATTGAACCCAAAACTCCTTAAAGAACCTGTTTCAAATGGGGAAAAAAATTGTGGTATAAGCAATTTCATTATTTCAAATAAAGAGCAATATTTGCCTATTTTACCAGTATTTGTGAGAAGATCAGCAACAGGAGGCTGCCCAGTGTCACCAGCTTCCCAGATTCCACCCAAGAAATGGTAAAGAATATTTTTTTAAGGAAAAGTAATTTGCACCTGTTTTTTTCTGTCTTTCTTTGAACTGGAAAATTTTGCAATTTGTAACTTGCTCAAGTTTTGGTGGCTGTTCTTCAACCAGAGATCATTCACCAAATTCTCACTGCAATTCAGAAGTCATTAATCAATCCAAGCAGACAATTTACTGGTAGAAATGTGCCAAAAATCCATAAGAAAGTGTCTGGTTGCATCAGCTTCAGCTGGCATGAGTGTCTATCACCTTGACTGTTTTTTAGTTCCAAGAAAACCATGACTTGGAGAAGTCTGAGGCACTTCTCCTGAGGAGTGGTGTGTCAGGGTGACTACTCCCTGGATAAGAGTTTGAAAAGCCCTTTTAAAAGAGTTGACACTGATAAAGCCAACTCAGAAATGCAGGGTATGTTAAGATCCCATCTGGAAGCAGTGACAACCTGGCTCTCCTCCTCCTTGTCACCCCATGGTTTCTAGTCATGTGCTGCCAATCCTACTCTTACACCACTGCAGAGTGGCACCTTGTTGGAGTGTTTACATTGGGCACAGAAAAAATGAGTGTGTAGATGCACATTCTGTGCTGAGACAAACCTTTCTCTAGCAGCTGCTTTCTAGACACCCTTCCAAATACTGGCAGTGAGTTATTTACCCACAGAGCCCCATGGCCTCTGATAATTCTTCTGTATGGAAAAAGAGCCAGGAAATGTCAAGGCTTTGGTTCTGACTTCAGAAAAGTGAAGACCATTTTCCATGGCCTGATAATGATAGGCTGGGTGAGGGTAGCATCTACATACAGGGTGCAATTCCCTGAGGTAAGGGAGGTTTGTGAAGCTGTTTGGATTCTGTGGGAAGAACATCTGCGAAATATTGCTGAGATAATGTGGGAAGTGACATAAAGGTCTCATAATGGGCTCCTTTCAAAGCAGTTGCTGCTGCTGACAGTATCCGCAGTCCCTGGTGACTTGAGATGATGCCATGAAGTGCCATACAAAGTGATCGATGCAGATTACCTACTTCTCCACCTTGGAATTTCTCTGTTGTCTTGGGCTGTATTTCAGAAAGCGTTTGTTTGACTGCTAAAATGAATCCACAGGAGAGGTCACAAATTTATTCAGTTGCAACTCCTCCTCTGTTTGTGTAGAAATAAAACAGACCTAAAGTGAGACAGGCTTCCAAGGGAGCTTAATAATCATAATAAACACCTCCACTAAAATGACAATTCAGTTGCATATAATCTCTTTGTAAATTATGTCCCTGGTTTTCCCCTCTGATCTGTAAGTGAATGTTTGTTGTGAAGGGAATCAGGAGGAAAGGAATTTGCATTTTCAAATGCTTCAAAGCAACTCAAGTTACTATTAAATACAACCAATAAAATGGCCGTAAGATGGCAGCAGAGGATTTGTGTCGGTGCTTAGCGCTGCATTAACCATGGGAGAACCAAATTCCTCCACTTCAGCAGTAAATTTGTAACATGATCTGAGTGCTCAGATCCCCAGAGGCCACAATGACTTCAGCCCGTGAAGAGATCTGATGACACAGAGCAGATGACATAATGGAGGCTTCCGGGTGTAACTATTTTTGCCTGAAAATAATATTTACGGAAAGGGAGAGAAAAAATATAAAACTAACAGAAAAGGCAAATACAGACTTTTTGTGCTAACAAAACATAAAACAGCAACACCACCACCACCCCCCACCCCTCCACCCCCATTTTGTTAGTACACTGGATATTAGGATTCTGCTAATCTCTCTAGTATTTTTCCAAGCAAAATTTTCACTGTTCACTAAGACACTCTGTTAATTTTTACTAGGTGGCCTTCAGATGAGAGTTTTACTGTGAGCAGTGAAGCCCCATCAGTTTATGTCAATAGAGAAACCAGTCAGGTGTTTGAGCAAGACATGCAGAGGTATTTATTGTCTTCTCCTTGGGTAAGATCAGCATCGCCATTGCAAGCCGTAGCAGCTTGCCAAACAAAGCTTACACTGGCAGCCATTGCAGACATCCTTTCTCCTTACTTCAGGACAAGGCTTTTCAGAGAAACTCTGATTCAGGTACATGGTGAGCCAGGTAAAACCTGGACCTACTCTCCCTCAGTGTCACAGAGTGCTGAACCTATGACCTAAATTTTAATGTCATAATTTTTGAATCACACTGGGGCACGGGAAGGGAGAAGGAAGCCTCATGCACTGTGTTCCTGCTCCTCAGGGTTCACAAAAGCAGGCTGGGTGTTCCAGGCATCTCTTTTACCACAGGTAAAAGTTGTACAGAGGAACAGAAAGAAGCAGCACACCAACCCACTTTACATAAGCAGTATTTGTTGCAATCAGCAGCTGAGGATGGTTGCTCCAGCTTACATGTAACCAGAGAGATTTGGTCTCTGCCAGTTGCCTGAGCATCAGCAGTCCCTGTTCTTGGAGATGTGATCTGCCATCCACCTCTCAGGGAAGGAAAGTTGACAGAGTATATTAGGAAGATTATGCAGAAAGTTGGTAAGGTATAATATTAATACCAGAAGACAGAATGAAGTAGTGCAGAGTGAAGACAATATATATAAAAAAATTCAAATACATTAAATATATGTATGTATGTATGTATGTATATGTATATGTATATATGTATATATGTATATATGTATATATGTATATATGTATATATGTATATATGTATATATGTA
>VZUI01021060.1:0-83151 GCA_013401135.1 Cettia cetti
GGGTCTTGAGGGACAGGGGACAGAGAGGAAAGAGGATGGAGGTAGCAAAGCAAGCGAACAAGCGAAGCAGCGAAGCCAGCGACAGCCAGGCAGAGCCGGAGCAGCAGCGGCAGCAGCAGAAGCCAGGCCGGAGCCGCCTGCCCCGGGGGGGGGAAGCAAAGGGGGGGAAGTGCTGCGGGGAAAGGCCGCCGCCGCCAGACACAACAATCTCACGATCTGGGATACAGAGGCACCGTCAACCCAGGACATTCCCCTATCTATGGTTTACATTTTTTGCAGGCAGTTTCTCAGGCTCTCTGTTTTTACTTCTGATCCTGTTTTCTCAGTAACCATGATGAATTCCTGAGAGCTCTAATAATAAAACTGCAGGTGGTTTGATAAGATTACTCACAAACAGTTTGGCTGGTGCATCAGAACAGCCTGTTCTACAGATACCTTGCTACAGGAGATGCTGTCTGAACATGGGGAACACCCTTTTCACTGTAAGGATGACCAAGCAGTGGCACAGGTTGCCCATAATGATAGTGGAGTCTTCATCCTTGGAGATACTCAGAAGCCATCTGGGCCTAGTTGTGAGCAAGCAGATCTAGCTGATCCTGTTTCAAAGGAGCTCAGAGTCAATCATTCCCATTTCAATCATTATGTGATTCTATGGAAGAAAAGCTTTCTGTCCTTCATTGGTTTTTTTTGATAATGCTCTAGAAATTTTGAACTGTGTTGTGTCAGATGGGACTGCAAAAGATGATACATACAAGAAAAAATTAACTCTTGATTTGTTAAAAACCTATTTGACATTGAGATTAAAGCCTGGAAGGTTATGTGTTTTTCAGAAGACAGTGAAAAATGGGCCATTACAGTAAAATAAAAACGTTTAGAACACAATGGATATCCAAAGAGGGGAAATTTACATAGAAAACCCAAAAGATCTAATGAAAAAGAGATTAAATAAAACCATAGTGAACCTCCTGTGCATTATGCTGCACAAGCATGGTTCCATTTTTCTGGATTACCTGTTTTGAGTAGGGATTTATGCTGGGATGAAATACCCATATTCCCCTTTTTCTGTGAATGTGTAGAAGAGCTTGTAGCTGTGTTGTCTGAAGATTTATCTCCATTGCTAAGATCAAAGTTGGGACCTCTCTGTAATTAGGAGGTCTGCTCCTTGCATTTCTCAGGTATGACTTCAACAGCAGCTTGCCTGCTGGTAGTGTTTTTGATAAATTCTCTTCATGCAACGAAAGAGAGCACACTCAGCCACTTCAAAAGGAGGCTTGACATGTGCCAGTTAATACTGAAGTATTTTTTAATGAGTTCTAATGAGTTCTTCAGCTGTGTTTTGGACATCTGTATAATGTGGGCCTTTTAAAGTATTATTTTTTAAGAGTACCTTTAAAAATTGCTTCCATTTTTAAGCTTGTCCTGTTCACATGAAACAATTGAAATAGTAGGACATGTTTTACTTAGCATGCCACAGAGTTACTGGGAAGTGAGAGTTCTACTTGCTTAGAATATTTATTTATTTTATATTTTTTCAGTTAAAGTTCATCAATTAGCTATAAACTACATGAAGATGTAATTGTTATTAATTTAAGAATAAGTCAGTGTTCTGTTTAAAAAATGCTGTCCAAGGTGAATCTTCACCTGAAGAATACATGAGTTGAGTAAGCTGATACTCCTGATGCATTGCAAATAATAATATGTATCTTAGTTGCATGAAATATTAGAATGCATTTTATTTTTCTGTTGAAAAATATGTTAGATTTCAACTCCTAAATGGTTCCTGCTTCATGCTGGCATGTGACTATGCCATTTCAGGTGATTTTTGTAGTGTGCTTAGTAGTGAGAATTATTATATGGTAACTTGAAGTTGCATAAGAGTTTTACAGACATGGCTGGCCCCTGACTGGATAATTTTTAGAAAGGAACATTCTTGTTTGTAGGCAGAAGTTCCTCTGTTCAATGTGGAACACAATATTTTATCTGGTTTTGCAAACATCACTTACTAAGGCTGATCTGTGTTCCTGGATGAAAAGAGGTTTCTCAGCTTTGGTTTGTGAAGATAATGAAGTGATTGCTGCTACTTAAGTAAGCCTTAATTGGATTGAATTCCTTGGAACCACAAGCTCTTCTGTGGCAAACTGAGTCAGGTCTTATACCTTTCATGAATTGCTTAAGTTTTCAGATGCTTTCCTATTCTTTCCAGGCTTGTCTTCTCTGAATTCAGGTATTTTTCCGTGCTTTGTTAATTTTTCCATCTGGTGGTTTAGTCTGGTTTCAAAAAAAAAAAGTTCAGTCCCTTTCTCAGTCTATTACAGTAAGTTCTGTGTTTGCTGGCTAATTTTAGCCAATTTGGTCACAGTGGTAAAGCTTTCAAATGTTGTTTGAAGTCTGGTGATAACACATGGTTGAGGAGAGCTTCAGAGAAGGAAAGGTTGCAGGGGGAGTTAGCAGATCTTGCAATGTCTTTCCAGCAGCCTCTTGAGGTATTTATTTTCTGGTTAATTAGCAAGTGTAACTTGGAGCCAGAGATGGAGAGCTGGTGAGGTTAGAGCGTGTGGCAGTGAGAAAGGCATAGTACAGAGAGAGCTGAAGGTGCTGTGACAGTGAGGTTTTGGGGAGCAGAAGTAAATGAGTAGAGAACATTGGTTGGAGGTTACTGTGCTAGAGGAAGAGGATTGGAAGATAGCTGTGAAAAGCAGAAATTTACTGGTTCTCAGCTACCTTGAACCTGTCTTCAGGATGTGCTGAAATTTTCACTTATGTGTTGTCTCTATTCTTTTGTCTGTTTCTTTCACAAGCTGCACAAGAAAGTGTTGTTTCAATATTTTAGAAGTCAGTCCAGAAATTACTTCAAAACATTTTGGTACTTCCCTCTGGAAGTGTTCAGTGTAAACAGTTGTAGATAAAGATCACAGCTCTGTGTGTTTGTGTGCATATATAAAATCAGAAGATTAAAAAGTATTAATCCCAATTTTTAATTTTTTCCAGTAACAACGGAACCCTTAATAAAAGCAGTGTATACATTGTACCAGCAAAGGAATCTGCTCTTTCCAGTTCGTACACTGCTTTTGAAATTTTTTAGCAGAGTTTACCAAAAAGAAGATTTGAGGACACAAAGAATCAGGTAAAAAAAAAAAAAAAAAAAAGCGGCATATTCTTTTAATTTAAAAATAGTGTATTGATTTCAGAAGTGAGAATACTGAATTTATATGTAGATGTCATAAAACTTCATTCTGTTTTGATATGGTTTCACTGGAATTTGAAAGTTTGTGTGTTCTGTGAGATGGAGATGTATCAGCTTAGTTGTCTGCTATTAGCTAGATCATAATGGCATAAATTTTAACTTGAAGTACACTGCTACAAGCTGACTGTGTGGCAGTCAGGGGACATGTCAAAATCGTGCAGCTGTAGCCATGGAGCATTTCCATCACTTCAGTGTGAGGTCATGAGCTTGTCACTTAGTGTCTTTGGTGTCCTGATACTGGCTGTGTAGCCTTTTCTGACTTACTTTCTTCAAGAAAAATAGTCTCTTGTTTTGGGGGTGTGGTTCTAAAGAGACTAGGTTTAAGCATTCTTGTCCTTCTGGGCTCCTGGTCCATTGTGGGATCTAGCAGATCATCAGCAGCTTTTAGATACTTGATTTGCTTCAGATGTAGTCAGTAAGAGGAGATTATTTTCTCTGTGTAATGCTGTTGCAACAGTTTTTCATTAATCAAATGTGTCCAGATTGTCTCCAAATCTTAACTTTTCCAGAATGTATTTTTAAGCCAAGTCATGTAGTTCCAGGTTGTAAAAACCTTTAATACAGTAGCAACACAAATCATGTGTTAATGTCTGTGTGTCAATCCTGGCTTGTTTGGGAACTGTAGGTCTCCTTCAGGTACTGTAAAGCAGCTATAAGGCTTTGGGAAGGCCTCTTCTCCAGACTGAGCAACAGCAGGTCTCTCAGCCTGTCTTCATAGGAGAGGTGCTCCAGACCTCTGATCTTCATGGCCTCCGTGGACTTGCTCCAATAGCTCCATGTCCTTATTTCTGGGAACCCAGAGCTGGATGCAGCACTCCAGGTGGGATCTCAGCAGAGCAGAGTAAAGGAGCAGAATCCCCCCCCTCGACCTTCTGCCCACACTGCTTTTGATGCAGCCCAGGACACAGTTGACTTTCTGGGGGATGTGATCTGTTTCTGCCACTAAAAAAATCAAACCTCGGATTTCTCAGAAGTCCTGGCATCCACTAACACAGTCAAGTTTTGGGAAAATCATTCCCTTCTACAGCTTCTTTGCTTTGTTACATCTTCTCTTGTGGTAATGCCTGAGTACATGCAATTAGATCCAGAAATAATCTAATGCTATGCTGTGAACATTATGAAAAGTGTAGGGAATATGAAAGATAGGAAAAAACACTTGGGAATATCCCATTTTCGTCCTCTTTTCACACAGAGTGAAAAAGATCTTTTTCATACTGACTGATTTCCCTGAGGTTACATGCCCACTGTTCTCTGTACTTACCTGAAAATCTCATTCAGTTTCATGTGATCATATGACTAGCTGGAAAGCTTTTAACTTTCTGTCTTTATCCATCACAAATAGCAGTAGTTTTGCTGCTGTTCCTCTTAGTCTTCTACATGGATCTGTGATTTGTAACAGTTTTTAGTAACAGAAGAATAAAATCTCAAAAATTCTTTGCAAAACAGTATGACTACACTTACGTCTGACAAGACATTTGAAGACAACAAAATATTTGTGTACTGCACTATTCCATTTCTTTCCATTAGAAACGAGTGGGGTTTTTTAATTTCTTCAACATGTGGACTGTTCAGTAGCTCCTGGATGACATTCATACTGTTCATTCAGTTTAACATCGTAGCTCCTTCAGCCCTCCTTTGACTGTTCTCCTCATTCTTTTATTTTTTTTTCAGAAGCTTGTCAAGAACAGTCTAAGAAGGACAGAATTCACATTGGAGCGTTTTTCCAGAATTTTTTGTGATGTGTTTATTTTTCAGGTGTGTCTGATTCAAAGGATAAAGTAGGGGCTTTTGGCCTGTTGCTGCCTTGTGGAAAAAAAACAGACTTGACTGATTTATTATGTAGAATTAAGTTTTGTCTTGATGTTTTGGTGTATCTTCACCCCTGATCACTGCACACATCCTGTGCACTGTGTATATATGCATATATTGTGTGTGTGTGTGTGCACATACACATTTATATACTGGTAAGAGTCTGAAAAGGCTATTCAGCTTCACAATCTGCTCTCAGTGCTGATCTATGTGAGATGCTCTAGGAAGAAGACATGAATTACTTTTGCATAGTACTCTAAGCTTCCAACCATTTGAAGCCTGTACTTCCTCACTCTGTGGAGCTTCTGTGTGTTTATCACTCTGTGGGTGTCTGTATCTTGAGCTTATTATTTGGACCAGTCTAAATCAAAGAGCAACTTCAGCATCCTCTGGCAGGGAGTGGCAAAGCTCAGCTCTGTCAAGACCCAACTTTTGCTTCTTTAATTCTGGCTCCTAGCTTCATTTGAGAGTAGCATCTGCTTCTTTCTGTGGAAGATGAATCAAATGTTTTATTCTCATCCACTATTTCCATGTCAAGTGATTTGAGACTTCTGAGCCCACCTCCAACTCACCCACTTCAGCGGTCCGCTCTCCAGGCTTTTCCTGCTGTTGAGCAGTTCATCTCTATGCAAGGCTCTTCCCTCTTGTGTCATGGGTGCTTAATTTCCTTGAAAAAGTTTTTGGTTGACAGGTCTTTGAGAGTGAAATAATCTCTATCATCATCATGCTACTCTTGTTGACATCTTCAAAGACCTACTTTGAACTTCTTGATTTGCACTTGGCACCTTTTTTTTCTTGTGATCATCACTTTAATAAGCTGTTGAAATGCTTTTGGTTTCTAAATGATACTTGATTTGATAAGCCAGGGTGACACAGAAATTGTAGCCTATGAGAGATAGGATTAGTTCATAGAGTTGTTTCAGTTTGAGCCAGAAAGGAGCCCTAAAAGCAACTTAGTCAATAATGGGAAGAGAAGTTTCTGTGCCTTTCTGTTTTGTCTTTTTTTTTTTTTTCCAACTGATTTTTCCCTCTTTCTATAGAAGTCGCAGTAAAGTTTTATCTCGTTGGTTGGCTGGCTTACCTCAGCAGCTGGCTCTGCTTGGCTTGAGGAACCCTGAGCTTTCCAATCAGCTCATCGATATCATTCATTCCGCTGCTTCTCGTTCAAACAAGGAACTGTTGCAAAGTTTACAAGCCACTGCTGCTCGAATATACGGTAAGACTTTGACACTACAGCACAAGGAATTTTGTCCCTTGCCTGTCAGGTAGGTTGCAATAGGTGGAAAATCCTGTTGCTGTTTCCTAGGTGAACCTAAAGACTGGATGGGGGGCAGCGTTGCAGATTGGTTCAGTCCCCCAAAGGTTGAAATGAACTGTGTGTGTCATTTACTAGAGTAAAAAGATTGAAGTCTTTAATTTAAGTTAGTAGGACTTAAATCTAATAGACTGGAAACTTTAGTTTTTGTATGTCAGAGGATCATAGAATCATTTAGGTTGAAAAGTATCTCTAAGGTCCAAGTGGTAACCCAGCCACTGCCAAGTCCAGCACTAAACCGTGTCCCCAGCTGCCACATTTCTTGAACGCTTCAGGGGATGGTGATACCACCACTTCCCTGGACAGCTTCATGCAGTGTCTGACTACCCTTTCAGTGAAGAAATTTTTTGTAATGTCCAGTCCAAACCTGCCCTAGTGCATTTTGAGGCCATTACCTCTCATCCTGTCACTTGTCACCTGGGAGAGGCTGACTTACCCGCACCTGGCAGCAACCTCTTAAGGTAGTTGTAGAGACCGATACGTTTTTTCTCCAAGTCTCCTGTTTCCTTGGCTAGTATTGCCTATTTTTTTTTCTCCTTTTTTACCCCTCCTTCATGTTGGCTACAATGTCCTCATGTCCGTGGGTAGCTGAGGTAGTTGTTCAGTGCAGCTGGGCGTGTCGGGGCGCGTGCTGACCGTGTGCTGTGTGCCGCAGATCCGCTCGAGGGCACGCTGGTGCTGCTGCCGGCCGAGGCGCAGCGGCGCCTGGTGCAGCTCGTCTACTTCCTGCCCTGCCTGCCCGCCAGCCTGCTCGCCTGCCTCAGCCGCTGCTGCATCATGGGCAGGATGTCCTCCGACCTCGCCGCCACCCTCATCAGCATCCTGCACATGAGGTACCGTGCTCTCTGCTTGCCTGAGACAAAAACAGCCCCGGGTGGGAATATTTAGTCACAAAGCGTGAGCTCAGTGATCGGTTTGCACACAGAAAATCAGTACAACGTGCAGGAACTGATGGTGTGATTGGCCTGTTGCTTTGATTCTGTCTTTACACTGCCTGATTTTCTACAATACGTGTTGAGAAAATCATACAACTGTTTAGCTTGGAAAAGACATTTAATACTGAGTCCAACTATTAACCCAGCACTACCAAGTACACCACTAAACCATGTTTTTATGTGCCGTATTCATCTATCCATATTTTACTGTCTTTGTATATATTAATGAAGTCTGCCAAGAATTTTCATCTTGAAATACAAACATTAGGGCTTTTAATACCTGGATCCTTTCAGTAAGGTGCAAAGCAGCATTAGCTTACCTCTTACAAAATCTGTAAGCCTGCTCAGTATTGAGCACCTTCTACCCAGAACGTCATCACCAGTGGTCTTTGTTCTGCCACTAATTGCAGCTTTTCCTTGTGAATGCTTCAACCTGACACAGCTGATAGTGAAAAACAACCAACCAGTTTTTCTCATGTTCTGCTTTCTTTCAGCTCAGTTTTTCTCCAATTACCACACCTAAATAGCCAAATTATAGTTGCTAGGCAAGTGCCTTGTTTGAAATTATTCATGCTCTTGGTTTTTTTTTTGTTCTGGCTTGAAAGAGGGTAGGTTTGCCTGTGAAGTCAGGGGGCAAAGCTGCTGTTCTATTGTAGTGAATGGAGGGCCTGCTGAGATTTCACAAGGGTGTTTTGCTTTGCTGCTTCTGGGAAAAATATATTTTTCTCCATTGGTCAATGTTGTGGAACCTCGAGTAAACAAGCAGGAATTAAGCTTATATGAATTATACTTAAAGTGATTCTTGATGCTTTTTGGATCTAAAACATTTTTAATTAAAATAGGATGCAACACAATGTACTGTTAAACACAGACCTGTTTGTATTAGCTGTGCAACATGTGGATAAGGTGGCTAACGTAAGAAGCAATAGTGGTGAAATTTATATCCTATATATATAATGCATTACTGCTGTAAAAGTGGAATTCTCTCTAGTTTTGGGAAGGTGGACATCATATTTTTTTGAAAATGAAAAATTGTCTGCCGTTTACTGGAAGTTCAGTGACAAAGTGTAACCAATTCAAAGACAGTCATTGCAAAGAGTAAAGTCAGTAATAAGCACCCAGGTGCTTATTTTGTTGTTAGATCTTAGTGGATCTTCATTGTGGGAGATTTTTTTGTAGTAATGGAGTGCCTGTTTTCTAAAAATTGCCATAAAGCTGCAGGTGGGTTGTAGGCATTTGATCCTTTTGGCAGAAGATGAAAGTGGCAGACAGAAGGCAAAAAGTAGATTACATTCTAAGAACAGAGGAGGAGTAAATTCTTTGTTTTCAGAGGTGCAAAGCAAGTATTTTGGTTTTAATTTATGGCATTTGGAGCATGTTTTAAACCTACTTTGGATTCAAATACTTTAGATAATCAACTCAAGAAGTCTATCTAAAATCACTAAATTAAAGAAAAGTGTACTCATGTACTTACAGTGGTGCAGTTTTTTTGTATTGATAATTCCTGACCACATTTCTGGAAGCCTGCAAGTTTTGATGAAACTTTTGAAAAAGAGAGATTGATCTTGACTGAGCGTTGTTTTTATTTGATAAAGTTCCTCTCACTTCTTTGAGAGGAATCGGTATTAAGAACAAGAAGTTGATTGGTTTTCTTTAGAAGCACATCTGAAAATAATAAGTCTTTGGAAAGGTTAAAATGACGAGTGCAAGGGATTGAAAATACATTCTTACTTTTATATCCAAGTTAAAAACTTGTACAGGTTACAAAGTGCTTATGGATTACACCATTTTTAGCTTTGGCTTAGGTGAAATGTATTTTGTGGAAGACTCTTTAAATTTGTTTGTTTGTTTTGTTCAATCATCATGACAGTAAACATTTTATCCTAAAAGATTCATCTAGGGTGCCTTAAAGGCTTAGGGAACCAAGATGATAAAAATGTTTTTGGCTGAGGCGGGTGTCCAAAAAAAAAGTTGCTTTGTCTACTTAAACATGCAAAGATAGGGATATAAGTAACAGTAAATACTAACTTTCCAAGAACAGAAGAAGCTGATATCTTTTTCATTGAAAGAGAAGTTGTACAGTCTAGGAAATAATAGTAGGTTTTTTAGATATGAACCTTAGCTGGGCTTTATGGGCTTCATAACCTGTTACTGCACACAGGATAATTGAACCAATTTTCTCTTTTGTAAGAAAGGCCAAGCCAAATTATTGTATCCAGTTTTGTGGCTCGTTTTTAGATAATGACATGGACAGACTGGAGTGAGTTTCAAGAAGAGCAAAGAATGATAGTCTGTCAATTGTGATAATGGGGAATGACTGACAAATTGGCTTTTTAGGCAGATAAGGCTGGGAAGAAGTCATAGTCAGTTGTGTAAAAGGCTGTTGAAAAGGAATTGGAGAGTGCAGTTTCAGTAGGATTAAAAATACAGACCTTACATATCAGGAGAATGTTTGGTTGGAGGGCTAGCAAAATTTTATGAAAGCAGAGATACATACTGGAATAGGTTGTGTAGCAAGGGCATGCAAATATACTTCACTAGAAATACTTAATATCAGGCAATCAGGGTGGACATGGATGGCAAAGGTAAAGCTTTGAAGGAAGTAGAGGGACTTGGTAACTCCTGGTCATCATTAACAGCTCTTGTGATACTCAGAGTTAAACTTTCAAGTTTGTCAAATGAATGGGACTATAAAAAAACTTGTATAATTCTGTGACACATTTCTGTGCCACAGCTTGGTTCGTGGAACATTTTCTATACTTTTAGATTGTGATTTGGACGGAGAAACTCCCAAATCCATGGGGAGCCGTCATTTACGAGTACCCCGCTGCTGTCAGTAGATGGCGCTGTTTCTCTTCCGGTACGTTGCAGTTCTCAGTGCTGAGAGGGGACTCTCCCTAAATTTCTCTTCTCCTATGGAATCTGCTTATTCGTCAGGGTTTAAATAGATTGCATTCAGGAGCGTCAGATGGTTTGGTACTTGTTCTTAATTTCTTCAACAGCCTTTATTCCTGTGCTATTTTGACTGGCAGAGGATGGCTGTTTTTATACACATCCGAGAGTCCTCCTGTGGAGCCGTGTGTGTTCATCAGGGACCAGCTACGTTAAGGTGGATTCACTGAGAGTACCTATGGATCATAATAAAACTTGCAGTTTTTCCATGGACAATCATTAGAAACTCAAGGAACTCCTAGCTTTTTTTTGTGTGTGTAAACTGTAAAACTAATAGTAAATGTATCCAGGTGGCTCAAAGCACAGCCCTGTGATGATATCGGGTGGTAACATTGTTATAATTATTGTGTGTTACCTTTCACACCTTTTTTTGTTTATTATAAATGAATTTTGAAAATATTTAATAGTTTTTATATTTTTACAGTGGTGACATGAATACCCAAGTGGTGTGTAGTGAGCTCTGTGTGCTGACAATAAAAACAATATTGGCAGTGTTCCCACATAGAATGGGAAGGTTTCCCCTGGGACATTGGTTGCCTATACTGTTAAATTATTAGAATGGTTTCTGTGGTGCTTTTGGTCTACATTTGCTGAAGCTGGCACAGACCAAGGAGTGTTCTGAAAAAAGAGCTGAAATGCAGCCATCCCATTTTGGATGCTGATATGCACATTGCCAGGTTTGCACTAATTGGTCATGATCTCTGTACCAGGGAGTAAACATTGCTAGGGTTGGGGTCACTGGGATGGCTACAGCTGGTGAGTTCCAGGTGAAACTGAGGATCAGAAGGTGTTGTAGTGGCTTAATTTCCCTGCTCTTCTTCTCAAATGCCTGCCTTATGCCTACTGTATGGCATCTGAGATGTAAGTAAGATGTAAGCTCCAATAAATCCAGGCAGGTAAAGTTCTGAGAGATGGAAGTATGCCACGGTTTTGGGGTATACGTCATACAGAAACAGGTGAGGAAGGGTGTGGAGCGACATGAGTGAATAGTCTGTCAGTTCTGCCTGAGAAATGAGAGAGAGCAGCTTCTTGACAGGAGATGAGTTCTGAGTTGGCCTCTGATTTAAGCCTCTGATGAGCTTACATTTATGGAGAAAAATTGAAGGGTCTGAGTAGTATTTTAGAAAGTGTTTTGCATCAAATCTACTGGATGGATTTTTTTTGTGATCTTTTTGGTAGTGCTATTTTGATATATTGAGATAAACAATTCATCTTGATGCAGTGTGCCACATTTCTAGAAGAGCTAACTTCAGTATTTTTCATTTATGATTTATTGGAATAGCTGCTAAATAAGCAAATAGTAGCTCACTTCTAGTTAAAGGTGATTGGTTTAAAGTGTTGTTTTGGAATACACAATATATGGCATGAGTGGATCTTCGGCTTGACAGTGGAGTTCTGGTAATTTCTTGAGTCCGTGGATATGGACAGGTAGACAGTTCTCTCCAGGAAGTGAAGAAATATGTAAATCATAGATGGTCTGATAGGGACTAAGGTAATAAAATTTAGCTGTATCAGATGTAGAGCTGGAAAAAAATATGGAGTAATCTCCCTATGCCTGCTTTCTGCATTAATAGGGCAGAAAGACTACTTTAAAATGGTTTTAAAGTACTAGTGAGGCATGTGCTCATTTTTTGAGCACTTTTTGGAAGACTGACTCCAAGGCAAGTATTTTTGTCAAATGTGGAAGTATATTAAATGTTGTAAATGTACCCTCTTGTAAAAGATAGATTACTTTGTTTGCCTGAAAAAGTGGTCTGTGGTTTAGGTACCAAACTCTGTACTGTTACAGTTGCAGAGAAACCCATTTGTCAGGCTCTGGTTTTGGTTGCCACTCAGCAACTTTGTGGTGATTGAGTGTCAGATACTCCTGCAAACAGAATTCTCTTTTTTCCTTCCTTTTTGTATATGGTGCTATGTTTAGGATGATATATATATAATCTATGTACTTACTGTTATGTGGTCTATTCTGTGAACTGTGGATAGAGAAATGCAGATTATGGGATTGTGATCAAATATATAAATCAGGAAGTTAGATTGCTGACTTGATGGGAAAATTTTGCTGTCTCCTCTCATTCCTTGAAGTACAAATAAGGAAATTGAAATGCGATTTATTTATGTGCCTTATTTATGCATGATAGTTATGGTTGTTTTACAACTTTTTATCCACTGGAAAAGTGTGTCTGGAAATTATTTCACTGTAATAGAGAGTTGGACAGATAATATTTCACTGTCTAGATTAAAAACAATGGGAATTAATTTATGGCATTTCTGTCTTGAAGTAGGTTGTCCATAAATGAGATCTCCAATGGCTTCAAACAGCCATTTCTTATTCTTGTGGGACTCTTTCCCTGCTGGGTTCTCGCCAAGAGTTGTTTCTGTTGTTGTAGAAAAGGAGCAGGGTGAGGACCGTATAAATGAAAGCTGAGTGCTCTCTGGCATAAATTGTGTGGGACTTCCAAGTTTTCACAGGTTTGGGATAACCCTGGGGGTAACTTGGATTCTGCTTGATGTAACTGTAAATGGACTCTACTCTTAAGAGGTAGTGCCTCTAAAATATTCTGCTGCTTTCCAGACAATAATGAGGAAGCTCAGCTGGCATCTCATCAAGCATCCAGGCACGCCTGGTTCCTGCTCTCCTCTGGAATCTGGAGCTTAGAAGGAACTGAGATGGACATTTTAATATTTTTTTGCTGTAAGGTGTAAAATTCTGTGTCTTCAGATACATTACTCAGAGATGTTTTAGGGTTATAATAGAGTTCTTTATAGATATTTCCATTGTAATTGAGTGCTAATTTTATTTTCTTATTTAGCCATTCTAGTTATTTTATCTGCAACCTTTGCCAGAACAGCATGAGGAGACACAGTGAGAATGCAAAATGCAAAACCCTCTGTACTACTTGATTAAAGAATTATTTGGTGCATAATTGTAATCAAGAAAAAGAAAAGCCCCCCAAATAACCCCAAAGTGTTTGCAACCAGGAGAGAACTTGGAGGGGATATTGTAACCCATTATTGTGGTTAGCAACAGTGATAGAACAACTGAATTCAGTAATTCTCATGAAAGTAAAGTGTAGAAAATATTCCAGAACAGTATATTTATTTTAAGAAGACATCAATAAAATGAAAGTTTTGCCAAAATAAGCTAACTTCATATTAAATAAATAACACAAAACGAAGAGGAAACTCTCGATTCCCTACAGATGGTATATAATGGAAAGTCAGCTCAGTCCAACTTGGATGATAAGTCACAACTCATACATGTGTAGAGAGGTGTAGTAGTTATGAATGGGTTGCTAGGAAAAATGCAACAAAAGTAAGGTCTGTTCACTGAAGTGCCTTGTCTGGCTGCATTTTTACACCCCTCAATTTAGAAACAAAAGTAAAGGAGGAAAGTATTAAAATGGTAACAAAAGTGCTTAGGGAGCACTATTGAATAAACTAAACATTAGAGTGTGCTTTTGAAATGCTGGCTTTTCCCTGTTGGGGTACCACTGAGGATCAAGAGTAAAAAAATTACCTGTCTTTCTTGCTGCAAGATGAGAAAGGATATGTAGTTCTTGAGAATCAGATGCTGGGGTGGGTTACAGGGCATTCCTTCATCCACATCTGGTCAGCAAATTTCCTTTTTCTTGCTCACTGTTTTGTAAATGTTTGGGACTTGAAAGAGGGAAAAATCCAAGTTTGTATTTAAAGGACACAGCCCCTGAATTTTTCCCCAGGTTGGTTGTAGTGTGAGGTTCCTAATCAAAGGGAGAAGAATTATGTTGCTGCACTACAATTGCTGCCGTCAGTAAATGCCCTTTGCTCATTAGTGAATGTTTCTTCTGATTTGTGCTCTCATTTATAATGTGAGAGCAGTGCTGTGCTTCAGACAACCTCTGCAGCTCTGGAGCAAATGAGCAGCTGGCAGGCTTGCTTTTAACAATGCATAGCTTAAATTGTTGTTTTCCTAAAATAGGCTTCGTATTTTTCCTCAAATCCCTGGTAATTCCTTTCAGATGTTTGTTGTATTTTGCTGCATTTTCAAATGGAAAGACTTGATCCTTCAAAAGAGATAATGAAACTTAAAACAAAAAAACTCACACTAACAAAAAAGTGGCTACACACGGTAACCTGATGGAGGAAAAGGAAGATAAAACCCCCTCACTTGCTCTTGGAGCTTACTTTCAGGCCCTCTACTACCTGGAGCTAAGTTTGTCTGAATGATGAGATGGGTATATGGTTGGAGAAGTATTCAAAGATTCAATCTTTTGGGTTTTTTCTCTCTTTTTTTTTAGCAATTTCAATATCATTTTGTGACAGTCATGGTTTCCTGTCTTTTTTTAGAACTGATATGAAAACTGAGAGTGCTGATCCTCATTAGCAGTAGAACTCAAAACTGATTTGATTAAGTTGATGCAGGGACATGAGTTTATACTTTATTGCAGTTGCATTTCAATATGACAGAAATTATTTTTCATTAAAGCTGAACAGGAATAAACTGTGCCAAAGCTGAGATAAATATTGGCTCAGGGCTTTTTAATGTTTTAAAAGAACATGTTTTACAGAAGTGCAAGTACATGCATATACTGGGGGAAAATGTAGTATATTTTTCTTCCATAAAGGTGCAATGGTCCTGGTGTGGTACTTGGATGTGGTTTTGCTCCTTTCAGTGTGTCTTGTTGTTTATACACACAGTTTCTGACAATGATAATATGGAAGTGTTTGGGATGTATTGTAACATACTTTCCATGCTTATAGGTAGTTCCATAAGTGATCCATTACCTCGTATTTGACAGGTGTTTTCACATGTAAGCAGTGTTTTAAGTGGCATCAGACAATGCAGCTGTCATCACACAGCTGGCTGGCTCTAAGACATGCAGAATTCATGGCAGTCCTTTGAGAAGGCTGGCTAGAAGACACACCTGTACAGTGTTGTCCCAATGTGGTTTTATCAGCAGAGCAGTGTTTCTGGGCTCAGACAGTGACCCCTGGGCACTGTGCTAAAGGATTTGAATGGGTCCTCTAGAGCTAAGGGAAGGATGCTGCCGTGTCTGTGGAAGTCTCCCACTTCTGATGTGTACTGGTCAGTAGCTGAACAGTTCTGTGTGGATATATAAACTCTGAGCTGATGTTAAACTTGCTGGGTTGAGAGGTCATAGGTAGTACAGGTCATAAAAATAGGAAGCCAAAAGAAACAAGGAAGCCTTTTCTCTACACTTGTCTGTATCATTTAAGATTTTTTTCTCAATGCAACTTCTGGTTGATCACAATGTAAGATTCTCAAGTGGTAAAGGAGTGCTGTTCTACATATCTGTGGCCCTGGGTTGTGAAGCAAAATTCAGCCATTTCATGCAGTGGAAACAATTCTTTATGATCTGTGGTTGCAGTGTGATGATTTTGGCTATTGGGGAGGAATCATTTTGCTTCTCTTATTTCCAAAACCTTAACTGAACTCCTGGGTATGCCAAAAGACCGAAAGAGCTGCTCTGCTGTATTCTGATGACCTGCAGAACGTGGGAGGTGCTGGTGTGTCATTTCCACTGTTAGGTAGATAAAATGACCAAATTGCTTTGTCAGGAGACAAAAAAGACAAGGTAGCCTTGATTAGCTTACACTTCTATTTGTATACTAAGTAATGTGAATGCTTGTGGAATTTTGTCATCTCTCTTTCTGGGTTGTTCTTTAGTACTCACCAGTGATGTCCAGGGACGTCTGTCTTCTGCTGTATGAGCTGATCAGTTCTACCCACCATCTCCTGCCTTTAAACCAATTCTCTTGATATAAGGACCTTTGTTCCTACCCTGAGGCTGCTTAGATTTCTGGGATTTTTTTTTCCTAAGTGTTATATGCTCTTTCATAGTCATGTGCAGCTACCATTAAGAAGATTTCTAAGAGATGCATCATTCAAAAATTTTTCTTTCAGAAACCATCCTGTCTGTTCTCAAGCATGACACAAGTTTCATGTATCAGCTCATTTCATCCATTGCTACAGTGTTGATTTGCCTGGTGCAGGTGCTGATGTTACAGACCTTAGTTACTTTTAAAAACAAGGCATACCAACCAACTCAAAAAAAAAAAAAAAACAACCCAGAAAACACACAAAGACATCATGACATTTTTACTCCATACTCTTGCAGGTGTCAGGGAAGTTTTCAGATATCAGATTGCTCACGGCTGCTAGTTCAGTTCATCCTTGCCTTCTCTTGGAGGCCTCTTGCAAGGTGAATGCCATCTCATCCTGGTAATTCCCTTTTGGTTTGTTGGGTTCCATAATACTTTATGCAGCTGCTTGAAGTTACAACGAGTTATCTTGAGGAGTTATTCTGGGAGGGGAACCAGAATAGTTTCTTGCCTGGTGATCAGAGATGGGCAGAGTCCCTATAGCCTTTTCCTGCTTGATTGCCAATTGCAGTGGTTGTCTGCTGGGTGTACAAAATCTCAGGAAGTTTTCTACTCCTAATGTGTCTGAAGGACAATTTAATAATAAATTAATAATAGCATCTCGGTGGTTAAACCACTTGCTGAGGTTGCGGAAAGTCTGCGTTCACTGTCTTCTTCTGAAGGGGAGATTGATTTCCTATTTCCTAACACAGTGACTTAGTCACTGAACTATTTTGAGGATATGTACTTAATAATTTTATTAAATTTTCTTGAATTTTTTAAGAGTTGAGGCCTAGAATGCAGTTAGTTTTTTTCAGGAAATGAGTGAATCACCTACTGACTGTGCCTGTGACAGTTTAAATGTTCCGTGTGGAACATAAGTATCAGTGAAAGAAAGAGAGGGGAAATTCCTTTTACAATGATTTTGTAACTTAGAATTAAAAAAAAAACCAGTTGTGGGAGGGCTTGGTTTAAGACTTTGATCAGTGGTTGATAAAATCAATTCAAAATAGGATCACTTGGTACAGTGCAAGTTGTGTATCTCAGGCTGTTGTATTGCCAATGTTCAAATGATTCTGTAAAGCTTCGGGAATGCTCTGCACTAGATATTCCCAATTATGGTGCTGGGAGTACTGGAAAGTGAGAGTATTGGATTTTACTTTCCTTGAACAGAAAACACAAACACTTGACCTTGCACTTCTCGAGTGTTGTAACCATCACATTTATGAACAAAAGGGTAATAGAAATAATGCCTCAGAAGAACTGTGCATTTGCTTTTTTATGTTTTACCTTAAAAATACTTGGAGACTAAACTTGGGGTTGAAATTAGTCACACTTTTTTTTTTTTCAATTTTATTACTAAAAAAAATAAAATCAAACCCTAATCCAAATTCTAAGGAAAACTTGCTTAGCAAGTGCTAGACAGGTGCATTGCTGTCTACTGGAGTTTGAGCTGTATGTCTTATTGGAGGACAAGTGGAAGGATAATTTCTAAAATGAGTGCAGCAAGGTCCATCAGAGTTCTTTTTTACTAGAGACCTCTAAATAACCTCAAGACTCCTTGTGACCTTAAAAGCGAACCATAAGTCAATGGGTAGCTAGTTTATGTGAGGAGGCACAGAGGTAATAGTCAGCAGTTGAGGAATAGCCATTTGTGCACAAACTGCAGTTGTTTTATTTTGCAGCTGAGTGATGTAGCCAACCTGAAAATAACAGCAGCATGAACTAAGGTAGTGAAGTCCATCTGGAGTTACAAGAAAAGTTTGTAGCAAGTCATAAAAGGACTGCACTGCACACTTGCTTTGACTGAGAAATATTTGCTCTGATAATGACAAGAGAAGCAGCAATTTTTAAGTTAATTAGGTTCAGCTTTTCTTTTAATATCATTTGGTCTACAGAGCAGGTTACCTAAAGGTGCATTTCTAAACCTCAAAAGAGAAGTTCCCACAGAGAGCAGGTGACCTTATAGAAATTACAACATGTAATTCATCATAGTTAATGTAGGTTTGGAGTACGTGACTGGAGAGGTCTCACTCATATGCAGTTTGATAACAGGTTCCCATTTTCAGTAATAATTTATACAAAAAAGAGAAACTATAATATGCTTATTACCTCTCTTCCACAGATAAAGCAGATAATTGTTTAAGTCAGATGTCTGACATGTAATTTACAAGCATCTTGAAAATGCATTTTAAAACTGCATACGGTCCCAGTTATTCATGGTAGCCTTAATATATTAAGCTAAGACTTTATTAATATATTAAACTAAGACTTTAAAAATAATTTTAATGTACGTGCAGTACATCGATATCTAGAATGGAATCTGTCTTGTTCTATGTTCTAGAATGGAATCTGTCTTGTTCTATGTTCTTTATCTTATTTTTTATTTCCTTTAATGTGAACTTCAAATTTGAGCTGTTTCAACAAGTGTCTATGTTATGGGCACTTGGGTTCTAAGGTAATTGAGGTGATGACAGCTGGTTAGATTTGTATTTAAACAAACTTCTATGCTGTAATGCTGCTCTGTTTGTGTTTGTATAAGTAGAAAGACATTGCTTTTGGTCTTAATTTATTGTGAGATTTTCTTGTGGAGTTTCAATTATGTGATTTCATGTTTATTTCCATCCTGCTTTCTGTACGGTGAGCACTGAAGGAGCGGTTACTTCATGTTATAGTTTGGCCCTGTTTCAATAGGAGGCTCCATGTTTTCTCTATTGTATTATGTCCTGCTTGGAAAACAAAGGTATTCCCTCCCCTTGCCCCCACCCATGGAATTTTTTTGTTGTGCTTAAGTAATTTTCACATCTGCAGGAGTTTTTCCCAGTTTAATGATGAGGAACTGAGGCAAGGAAGAGGTGTAGACAGAAGTAGGTAGAAGTACCTGATAACTTTAGGAAGTCACTGTGAAACATTTGGGTTCTGATTTTTCAGAATACGTAGCATTTTCTGTCTTGAAAACAAAAAAATAACCTCAAATTCACTGTAAGTTCAAGTGGAGAAGTAGATTTCAAATGGGTGCTGCTCTTAAAAATACTTGAAGCTGTATCTCTCCACAGCTGTTAGTGACATTTTAATCTTTTAATCACTCTTGTGCTGTTGGCAGGACTAGGGATAACTAGCTGAAAAGAAAGGGATGAGAGTAGCTTCCAGTATGAATAAAGTGGGCTTATTCTGTCCTAAAAGTAAAAAAAAAAAATAAAAAAATCTGATGATACTTAAAGAAATGCGTTACCACAGACTTCTGTCCTCCAATTTTAGAAAGTATTGTTCTTGCATCTTGTATAACCTGCCTGAATTCCTGAGCTAATACTTTCTTCTACCTTTTAATTATGCCTCATCTGACACTGTGCACATTATAGATGATGCAATAAATAAGACAGGGATAGGTCAGACTATGTTATCCTCCATGGTGTAATCCTGATTGATCCATTCGTCCATGATTTGAATGAGACAGAGATTTTTTTTTTTTCTTTTTAGAGAAAATATGACACATAACATTATCATGCTCTAAGGTGTATGCACAGAGAGGCCAAGCTGAAGATCAGAGACAACCTTCTCTGTCACTTTCTAAATTTAATGCTAGAATATTTTTAACCTTAATGCTCTTTTGACATTGAGGCTTCTTCTGTGCATGTAATAGCTTTCACTCTAAAAAGTAAACTGCAGCTGATACTGTGTGTGTGTGTGACTCAGTATAGCTTTGCTTGTAGAGGTGAATCTTAAATTAAACCATTTAATAGCTCTGTCAAGGGTTTGTTCCTTATGCTGCCTCCATGTTCCCAGGCAGAACTGCAGGGATTCTCTCTGCATCCTCTTATGTCTGTACCAGTGATCCATAGTCTGGTGTTCTCTTAGGATGCTTAACATGCTTGTCCTGTTTGTGAGTTGGTAGATGGTGGGAAAACAAAACGGACGAAGTGTTTGATTTCCAGATGTTAAGCAATACGCTTTGGAATTATTTATCCTGTCCAGGGATCTCCTGAACCTACTGCAGTTTCTGCTTGCTAACCTCCAGTGAATCTTGAGGTTTTGTTCAGTCATTTCTGGAGGTTATGTGAAGTTCTTGTGTGCACTGGTCCTGTTGTAAGGAATTCAAACCATCTGCAAACTGTTGCATCTGGAAATGGAATTTTTCCAATATGGAAAAATATTTATTTGATTATTTTAAACCAAATTCTAACAAGATTTGTTATGTAAGTCCCTACTTCCCGAATTGGGGATTATCACATGTTCTCTTTTCCTACCTGCCTTTGCAGCTTCTCATCCATCATTATCTCTCCCAACCTCTTGCATTCCCACCATTTTGCTCAGTGGTTGCACCACAGTTTGAATTTCTGTGTCTAGACTAGCAAGTCCTAAACTCTCTTGAATCTCTCTCTCTCCGTGCTCCTTGATGCCTGCTTTGGTAAAACGAGTGACCTCAAGGCAGACTCATGTTCCCTCTGCATCAGATTTAGGGGGATTCTTCTCTGCTGAGCAGGACATGGATTTCACTCTCTCTTCTGGTGTATGGAGCTGACTCCTGTGTGAATATCCACGTTACGTATGGAAGTAGTGGCAAGAGCTCTTGCTGATTTAGTTCAGTCTGTGTGAAGTCTTTTCCATGCTGTAATGAATGAGACTGGGACCTCCTTAGAAGGATGGAAGCTATTCACTGTTCTCCTGGGAGAGTATTGGCCATGGCATTTGTCCTGGGAGAACTTGGCAGCCAAGTAGCAGCCTTAGGGCTGGGGAGAGATTGAGAGACTACAGGTTAAGAAAAAGGTAGTGAGCCAGGCCTCAGGGCAGGACCAAAGGCCTCCTGGGAAGCAGAAGGGAGCACGCAGAGCTGCCTGCACTGCAAAGTCACCATGTCACCTGAAATATGGCAAATCCCTACTGCCAGGCATTAAGAATTCAATGTGAAGTGGTGGCTTTATTTAATAAAGCCTTACTTTGTGCTCTCTCACCAAACTATGATTTTTCCCTCCCTAGAATTAACTATGCTACATGGTAGTCTGATGGAATCCTGATTTTTTTTTTCCTTAATTTAAAGAAATTCTGAAAATCCAGGGTTTTTCTCCTTTCTTTTTGAGTAAGTCCAGACACGTGCATATTCTAGCTGTCATTTTTGTGGATGCTGAAATATTATGGATGGATTTTTGTGGGTGGCAAAACGTATATGCCTGGCACAAGCGTATTCCAAATTTGATATTTTTTGCTCCCAAAGCATGGAGCTGTAAAAAATTCCTGCATAACAAGCGTTCCAGAATTTTGTTACCCATGGGCTAAGCCATTTTGTGTGTTGGCACAGAGAAATTAGGAAAAAAAAAAGATCTGAGGCAGATAGTTGGCTTGGAAAGTTGCATTCAGAAGCTCTGAAATTTCACAAGATTGTAAGAGTGGAAAGCAGCAATCTCTTAGAGCAGAGATCCATAGTCTGCAGTGCCAGTGCCAAAAGCAGCATACAAGGCAATTTGAATAATATGCATTTTTGCATAATGTGACGTGGGTCTGAGCTGCAGCCTTGTGAGGAAAGCATGTGTGAGATGTCCTTGTTCCCAGCTCCTGGCTTCCTCCTGGTTCAGCCTGACACATGGGCCAGACTCTGCCTTTAGGTGGTCACTGGTGTCTGTCTGCTCTGAGTTTCCACAAGCACTGGCTTCTGATGTGAGACACCAGAGTAGGCTGGTGCTCCACTTGTTCCAGATTGCCCTTGAGATGGAAAGTGTCAGACAGCTTTGATAATGGATTTGCTCCTGTCTTTGCATATTGCTCCTTTTTGTGTTCTAAATCTCCACCCAGTGTTTTAACTTAGCTGTGGTTAATAGCTTCAGCAGTTCTGAGGGAGTTGCTGAGACTGCTTTCAGATGGGGTTTGTATTTCATGTATTAAAAGTAGTGGATGTGATGACAAATATAGTCCAGCATTTGTAATATAAAGATTTTTACCAAATAAGGAACATAAAATTAGTTTAATTTACAGTGTTATCACTGTACTGAAGATTATACCAGTATTAATGAAAAGTTGCTATCTCAGGTAATTTAATCATCCTAGCAACCTAAGGCTATGCAGGGGTACAAAGTTCAGTGGGTCTTTTCTTTAAAAGAACCGGTTCTGGTTTTGAAGCTATTTAAAATGCTATTCTAACAACAATTAGAAACAGGAAGGCTAAAACGGTAACAATTGAGGCATGCTAATTGATTGTATTGTGCAGGTAGGTTGTGAATTCTTAATTATATGGTTTTTAATAAACTGTCTGCTATTGGTTTTGTGTAGATCATCCTTTGCAGGCTGGAAGTGCCAAGTGCAGGATAATTCAGTGAATGATGTGGACTATTTCAGCTTCTTGTTTTCAACCCTTATAGGTAATCCATATGAATGTAATAATTCAGAATTAACAAAATGAAATTTGTTTTGATAGTCAATTAGTGAATTTAATTTAGAGTAAATGGTATAGTAAGTACTTCCTGAAAGTAATTCTAGTCTTGTTATATATTTTTGATAGATTTTATTTTCTTGATCTGATTTTTGGCGCTCTATTTTTACACTTTTCCATTTGGGCTGAATATTTGCATACTTTTTCTTCATTCTAGCAACTTTCTTAGGAAAGTATGAGGAAAACCTAAATTCAGCATATTATATAAACAAGATTTTTTTCCTAGCTTGAAGTAAATGTCTTTTATTGGCTCATAACAATATAAATGAGTGCCTCTGGGATTTCCTGTGAATGTGCTTACGCTATTAAAAGCATTCCATCAAAATAAAGTAATCATAGTACATTAAAGTGAGCTGGCCAAGGTCAGTGTGTAAGCAGAGCTACTTCTGCTACTCTATTCTTACTCATCTATAAAAATAGTTGTATTCTGTGGTGATGCAAAATTGGGAAGTTACAGTGATTAAAATGGTGTACTATTGCTAAGAAGTAACTCCCACTAAGTTGTGATGTGGTAAAAAATAGTGTGTCTTCTTCATCACCTTGTTTATTTATAATGTTCAACTACTTTGTTTTCAAAAGTTACCTTTTTGTTCCTAAACTGTGAAAAAGAGTACTGAACTGATAGCAGAGAAAATGCAAGCAAAGCCCAAGTAACTCTTGTGGAGTAGTCGTCCTGTTTTACTAAAACATTTAATAACACTGGCCTCTTAAAGTTTTTTGGTATCACATTATAGTACTATTGAGTTTTTTAAATATTTTTGTTTTCTGTCAAAAGTCAAAATTTGTATTTTGATATACTTAGTTTATTAAATCAAGCAAGAGCTTTTAAGAAAAAAATGTTATGTTGACATAGTGTAAGAGACAGTGTTTGTCAATGATGCTGTTGAAGTAGAACACTCTTTGGCTTGTTTTGTGATACTGTTGTACTGCTTCTTCTTCCCCAGGGTTTTCAAGAGAGGAGCTGACTAGTCTCCAGGGCATTAGAGGAAAACCACACATTAGCCAGACACAGCTTTCACCTATCCGTCTTTACCTAACTGATCTGGACCAGTTTTTACACCACTGGGCTGTGACAGAGGTAATACATCAACACTAATTCTAAATGACAGCATACAAACTCTGAGTGCTCTTCATCCCTTTTCTACAGATGCCTAAATCCTGTCGTGATTTGAGTTGAAAAAAGAATGAAGGCTGTCGAACAGCCAACAGTTTTTGACAGCTATCAGATAATACTTTGAAGGAAGCTGCTTTGAAAGTTGAATGTTTAGCTATGTAGTATGCAAAGCAATACTCAAGGAAAAAATTGGAAAATTAGAAACCTTGGTGGAAATTCTTAAGCACTAATATTAGGACCAGCAATATGTTTTTGCTTTCAAAAACAAATTAATTGTAAAAATACTAATTATAAAGAGTTTCCCTGGATAATAAGTGCCACTATTAATTAAAAAGCACTTGCATTAAATAAAATTTCAACTTGGAAGCAATATTAAGTTGGCATTAGTCATTATTTTGAACGATTCCTGATTAGTTAACCAGAATATGCTGGGATTACAAAATTCACTCCAAATTCAGTACCTAACATCATAAGAGCTGAAAACTTAATTTGATTGTTGGTTCTAAAGGGATTTGAGCCACCAGATTTTATTCAAAACAGGTGCATTAGCTGTCTTTCTGCATCAACTCTTTTTATTGTTTAGCTCACCAGAAGCCACTTTAAGGTGTGAAATAATTTTTAATGATATACCAATTTGACAGTATTAATGAAATCATAGTCCTGAATTCAGAAAGAAGAGCAAAACAGAAGGGTTTACTTGTATGTTTTTTCATTCAAGAAAGCAATATAGTAGATGTTTTCTACTTCACAGTGTTCAAGTGAATGTTCTGAAATTGATGATAGTCTGAGATGCACATTGAATGTGTGCTGCTATGTATTGGGAAGTATTTTAAGCGGGGCTGTTGTTTGGTACCATGACTGACACACATTTTTAGGTGTCCTGCCTTCAGTCATTTTGCCTGGGGAGCAGTTGAACTTTCTAATTTGTTTTGCTTTGTCTCTTCTGGACAGTAATGAAGTGTTTTCTCACCAAAATACCTTTCTCCAATATGGAGGGATCAGAATGTTCTCTTTCCATGTCCTGTTGCCCTGTGAATGCACAGAGTGATTATTTGTTTCTCAGAGTTAGCATAATCCCATACAGCATCTGAAGGATTTATGTACACCTTACCTGTTTCTGAAAATGTCACCTTTAATGTTTTCTCCTTCTTTTTACTTCTATTTCATAAATCTTTCAAAGTTGGCAATGAAATAGGACTATTTTCACACAAGGAACAGTGAAGTAGTTTGATTTATTTTTTGTGCTTTTGGTTCCTGCTTGCAAGTTTGAGTCTCTTCTACCACAAACTTCAGTGTTTTGGTGCTATCAAGGAGAGGCAGTATTTTCAGAAACTTGAGACTCACTTTTGTTTAAGTACCTTTTCTCAGGAAAGATACGAAGTGCTCTGTCAAGTTCTTAGAAGGGGATGGTAGTCACTAAGCAAAGGGCTGGATATCCTTGGTTAGTAATGAAAGATGATTTGGACATCCTGTGGAACACTGCACTACTGCAGTTGTGTCAGCCTGGAGACTGTTTTACAAAGGAAAATAGGAGGAAAAATAGCATGCATCAAAAATTCTGTGTAAAGAAGGATGAGACCTTCTAGACCCACCTGATTTTGTAGGCTCCTACCAAAGAGAGTTCTGAACTGTCACATTTTCCCAGTGAGAGTGGTCGAATACTGGAATAAGTAGCCTAGAGACATTCTGGTTCCCATCTACGGATGTACTCAAAACCAGGCTGGACACAGTGCAGGGTGACCTGCCCCAGGTGACTCCACTTGAGCAGGACCCTTGGATTAGAGGAACTTGAGGGTATTCCTTTCAACTCTAGGGATTCTGTGATTATTTGAAAACTCCTTCTGAAAAAAAACAGGTCTTTTTGTTTCACCATCAACAAATCTCTTAGTTATTTTTGCTTTTTAGACATAATGAAATTCACAGTTGAGTAAGGGTTTGTTGTTTTCTTTTATTTGGTAGGTTTGTTACACTTACATTTGATCTAAAAGTCAAACTGCTCCCATTAAAGGCCTGCCAGGTACTGCAGTGCTGTTTGGAGTGTCCCCCGCTCCAGGTTTGCTAGATTTTTTTCTTCCCATGGAATTTTGTGAACATAATTAGGGGCACCTCTTCAGTAGCTTGCTTTCATACTGGAGAAAAATTAAGATATTCCTGCCTCTGATCTGGTAATAATGGTGGCATATCTGGTTGTGTTACAGTGAAAAGTGAGCATGGGTACTGAGGCAACCACTTCCTTTTATGAGCTGCAGAATTCCATTCATTTTTCTCATGTCTGGTTTTGATTTCAGATGCAGTTACAGATATGGTAAATGATGCATAAAAAAACCCCATGCTGAAGCTCTTCAGCTTTTAGATTACTTTTTTCTCTATTTTAAAATATCTAATACAGCACTGTGTTCTTTATGTTTTGGGGGGGGGTTATCTTTTCCTTGTATGAATAGCATTCTCCAATCTCAAACATGTTGACCACTATGCTATATAATGCTCAGTTTCTGAAGAAATTATTCTGGGGACTGTAGTCCATTAAAACCGTGGGATTTGGAGTCTGGACAATTTTTTAAAACCAAGAAGGTAAAGAAAAAAAAAAAGGCAGGCTTTATAAAAACCTTTCCATTCAAGATTTGGCACAAGCCACACAGGAATACTTCTTGTAGATCAAGTGGTTTTCACTAGGTACTGAACAAGCTAATCTGCTCTCAAAAGGGAAAAAAAAAGCGCCAAAAAACAAAACAACAACAAAAAAACCCACCCAAAAAAGCAAACCCCAGAGTTTTTGGCTCTGGGGAGAAGAAAACTGCCAGCAATTATGAGGCTCTCCTAGGGTGTCTGGAAAGAGTGTGATATGAGAGTTCTGTGTGCATTGAGTTTGAGGGAGGTAGGTTTGGAGACTGCCTTCTTCCAAGGGGACATAGTTCAAGATGTGATAGAATTTTAGAGTCAAAATATTTTTAGCTGTGGCAGAAAATTGCTTTATTTAGATAGAGAAGTGCTACAGGAAATAATAAAGCCCAGCTTGAATTAGTCATGCTTTTGGTGGAATTTGGTATTGTGCAGACCTTCTGAATGCTAACCTTTCATCTGTTCCCTTGCTGGATAAGGAAGTTTATGGTGATGCTGTAATGTTAAGCAAAATGTTTGTAGTAATTTTAAATACCTGCTAAATGAGAACAGTGCTTGTTGGCTGCAGACCAGTCCTCTACTCTGAGTTGAGAATTGTTTAAGAGTTCTCATTATGTAGTTGTAATTCAGGATTTCCTCTCAGTGGAAAAGTATTTTAATGTGAGTGAAAATAAATAGGGAACTCTGATGGAATTAGGATTTGATGGCCTGGTTTCCTATCAATAAATGACACTAGTGATCAGATTTCTATTAGTCCTTCCACTGTCTTCTTTCATCTCTTCCACCTCTAGTTTTGTCTAAACCATTGTTAGTTTTTAGCGTCTGCTGAAAGTTGCAAATACTAATTCCCCGTGAGTTGTATGAAAAGAAGCAGGTGGAAGAGGAAAAGCTCTAAATTCAGCACAGGGTGTGTTGCAGCTCTGTTCCAGCTTCCTGCTTGGCAGCAGCCAGCCTGCAGGAGCTGTCGTTTGGCCAGTGGAGTGTTGGGGTTGTGAGGCAGGAGCAGCCAGGGTGGTGGGACTGAAGAAGAGTCCCAAGTGTGAATCTGGAGGCCACACAGCTTGTTGGCCTTACTGCTCAACTTTGTTTCCCAGTGCAAGGGAGGGCATTCCCACCTGCCTGTCCATAGCTGTACAATGGGTGATGTATATTTCTAAGGATAAAGAGCAGTAAGAGTGAATTTCATGTAGAATGTATGCATGCCAGAGATGCTGGAGAAAAAGCAGCGTGCCTCTGGAGAAAGGGCAAGTTCTGGGAAGGAAAAGAACAACTTGAGGCATTTTGAAACAGCAGTTTGGACTTCTGGAGTGTTATTATAGCTAGGGCACCTGGTAGCATGTGGATAACAGTAACAAATGTGCTTCTGATGGGAAGTAATGCTTTTAGGTAGTTTTTAACAAAACCTGTTTTGAGATGGATTTTGTTTGTACATTACTTTTCTTTTGTCTCGAGAGTAGTGATTAGAATCGCGGCAACCTGACCATGTAATTTTATTTTTTTTTGGAAGCTTTTAAAAAGTGCTGATTTTCGGTTAAGGAGCAGTGCTTCAGAAAAGTGTCTCTTTAAATGCTGTTTTGCATAGCTCTAAAGGTTAGTCTTCATGATTTGTATAAAAGAGATGTTAAATGTGGGAATTTTGGATCCTTTTCTGGAGGAACTTCTGCTTAAAATTACTTCTGTCTTGTTAAAGCCGATTATTTAAAATCACCCCCCTGTAGCTGAAATAAATGGGACTCCAGAATAAATGGTTGCAGCCCGAGGGAAGAGCTTCAGCCTTGGCTCATTTTAACTGTGCCCATAGTGTTTGTCAGTGATATTGTTCACTCCCCTGTAATTGAATTGCTCTGCCAGGATCAAATGAAAAAGTGCCCACAGAAGTGAAGAGTTTAACAAGGTAACCGTGTATACATGGTAATTTCTGTTGTAATATTTGATGTTTGTGACGGTTGAACATTTCAGAGGGGGAATGCAAATGATAATTTGAGGGTTTGCTTGAAATCGAGATTCCAGAGCTGTATCGAGCACACAGATGACTCAAAGAAATAAAATATTCAACCAATTGTTTAAAATGTTTAAGAGCAAACACTAGGGAAGGTCAGCTGCTTTTAAAAGCAGACTTGAATTCAAAAAGCTTGAGATGCGTGTAGTGTGATACACTAATCCGTGTCAAAACCTGTTCAGTCTTATAAGTGAAATACAGTTGGGAAGGCTGGATCTACACAGATGTGCTATGAAAAATTACAGCAAATCAATAAAGATAGCAAGTCAGCACATATAAATTAAAAGCCCTACAAGGATGTTTGTCTTGAGAAGTAAATGGTGGTGTTGTAGTGCTGTAGCTTAACTTGAAGCAGAAATTAATGCTTAAAAAAAAAACTCAAAAAATTTTTACAATGTAGATTTTGAATTGAAGTTCCTGAAAGATTTCAACTTGTTGTCTTTATTGAGATTTACAAGTTGGAGTTATTGGGGAGAAGAGGGAGCTAAGGGTAAATAAACTTCCTTCTAAATAAAATTCCTTCTAAACTAGGAATATGGTACAATTTTAATCTTGTTTAAGGAACACAAAAAAACCTCTGTATAAGCCTGTTAGTGTTTAGTAAAGCTACATCCTATCCCAGCTTTAATGTTTAAAATAATTATTTACTTGGAAAGTAATGCAAAGTCCAGAGAAACAGAAGGGAAATAATTTAAGTAAAAGGAATGCCTCCTAAAATTAAGAAAGCTCTTCTTCAAAGGTCTGTTTCATAAGATATAAAACTTAAACCCAAAGCAAACAAAAAAGCACCAACACTAGCCCCCACCAGTAAAACACAAACAGCAAAACACAAACTTCCAGAAAACCTAAGCTGATCTCCAGGTCAGTGCTCCATTGTACCTGCATCATATACTTCCAGCATATCTTGGAACACCTTGGAGCTGGGAGCTCACTGCAGCGTTACTGCATGAATTTACAACTTCCCAGGTACTGTGTATTGTGCTTTATATTCAAATCCTGGCTTTAGATACCTAACCTAAACTCGCTCAGAAAGAGACAGGCTTTGTGGGACAAGAGCTGAGTGTAGGGTTTTCTGTGTTTCCAAGCCCTTTTGTTTGGAGAAGACGCAAGCAGGTGAATTTGGAGACTTCAGCATCCCTTTCACTGTCCTGCATGTAGTCTGATGAGGAGGCATCCAGAGGAGGAGCAATTGGCTATGGTGGCATTTTATAGCTGTGAGGAAGCTGCAGAGCTGTGAAAAAAAGGATATTATGGATGCAAAAGGATGAAACAAAAGCTGTTTTGTGATATCCTTTCTTTGAATTTTGTTAGTAAGATGGCTCTGAGAAGAGAACCCAACCTGTGGTGTTCTTCAGGTATGGCTTTGTCTACTCTTGGATAGCAAAGTGGCTGTTGAGCTGAAACCCTGGTTTTGCTGATACCAGTATTTTCAGAAGCACCTCTCACTTAGAGAACCAGGGTCTTTGCCTCTAGCCCTCTCTGCCTTGTAGCAGCAAATCTTGCTGGTACCACAAGAACACATGATGAAGTTGTTGCACAGGAGGTGAGCTGTGGTGCTTGCCATTCAGGTATTTGTGTCCAGTGGCAAATAAAGATAACTTCCCTTAGTTTAATTGATTCTCAAATATAGTTTTTGTATCAGACCCTGTGACAGCCAAGTAGCCTGCAGCCACACAAGCATCACAGTCAGCAGATGCAAGATGAGTTTGTGTGCTGCAGTTACCCTGTTTGTTACCAGGACATGAACTGTGTGTCATAGTTCTTCTAAGACTTTGGAAATACCAAGTCTCTGTCAATATGGTGGGACACCATATATGGTCTTAAGCATTTGTAATTCTCTTAAATAAGTTTCTGTATTCCCATTTTGCACCCTGAATGTAAAATTAGCCCAACAGTATGGTTTTTTTCCCTTGTTGCTCACCTGTGTAATGTTCTCCTGCAGACTCTGTTCCTCTTTTTGGCTGTTTCCTTTTTTAACTTAGGTTTTGTTTTGTGTTATTGTGAATGTATAGGAGTTTCATGTGGAGGTTTTTATGTTTTGGGTTTTTTTCGGGGTTGGTTGTTGTTTTTTTTCTGGAGTCAGTGAATCAGGAATATCTTTCACATCTGCCCCCGTGAGCTTACCCAAGGCAGATGAACAAAGATCTCTTGTTGTACGCAGCTTTCTCAACAACTCAGGGCACTGTTAATATTGCCCTGTCAAATCAGTTTATTTCAGAAGGAGAAGCAGCACCTGTCAGGGGAGTACAGTGTCTGATAAGTGAGGGTGCTTCGGGGGAGCTGGCCAAGCTTCAGACGCCAAGCTTCATTGCCTGCCCCATCACCTGAAAACTTCTCGTTTTCTACGCTCCGCACTAACATGTTACACTGGCTACAGTCCTGCTCCAAACAGAGGCTTTTCACAAGGGCTGGGGAATTCACCACAGAACAGCCTGTTACATTTTAGTTATCCATGTCTGAGGTACCTGTCGATATGAGTTGAAAAATATATTTTAAAGTTCACCTTAGGTTATAGCATCTGGTGTGCTCCAACTTTCTTTTTTCAGTAAAATCACTTCTCAGGGAGTCTGAACTGCCTTTGGTCTGGCTCCACTGTGTCACACACTAAAATACTCCGTCCATTATCTTTCCTGCTTGCTTGGGTTCCTCTCTATGCTCATACTTGTGTGTGTCTTCAGAGGAAGGTGAGAATTTTTCTTTGAAAAAAGAGTACTTTGCTGCATGATTAAACTTGGGATAAGACGAAAATTTTCTCTGGACAGTTGCTGATAAGTAGTTTCCTTGAGACTTTGAATCAGGGTTCTGTAGTGTTACAGGAAGCATTGAGGGAGTGGGAACAGTTCAGTAATGAACAAAACATTAGTCTCGGTTCGTCAGGTGCGCTTGTTCCTGTTGCCATGAGAGTTCTCATGGAGACTGGGCTTCCTTGGGTCATCCCAACTCTTTTTTTCTGGAGGTGAGAGCATCTTAGAGATGAACAACATTACACTGAATTCCTCTGATTCTGCATTAGAACTGTGAAAAGCCTGTGTGGGATTGCATTGTCAGTCAGGGTGGTTGTCATTGGCAAAAATGCTTTTAACTCATCCAGTTGAAGTAAAATACTCCATGGTGTCAGGATCTCCAGGAAACCTGGGTCACGCTGTGCTTTAGAGGGGCCTTTCCAGCCTTTTTTTTTTTTTTTTTTTTTCCCTTAAATTTGCTTGTTTGGGGTTGTTTGTTTTGTTTTGTGGTAGTTTTGTTGTTGTTGTTGGGTTTTTTCCTTCCCTGTTCAGGTTGGCTGCTGTTGAAGTTTGTCTTCAGTGTGGCAGGCAAGGAGGCCCCTGTAGCAATGACCTCCCAAAGCACCAGTGGGGAATCTGCTGTTGCAGTTGTGTGGTTTGTGATACTTGTGCTTGTCTGATCAATAGGGTTTGGTTTGAAAATCTGCCAATGGATTGCAGAGCCTGTAGCGTTTGCTGCATAGTGCTAACAGATAATCACTGTGTTTAAGAATGCTTTTCTTTAGGTTAATTTATTTGAGTGAACATTCAAACAAAGTTAAAAAGAAAAGAAAAATAACACCCCAACAAAATGTCTAAGCCTTACCAAACCTGTTACAAAATACTTGCCTCAGAAAGAAAAAAACCACCCCTCCCTGACCTAAAATGCCTGTTCTAAGTCCATTCACTTCAGGATTGCTCTGAAACAAAACAACTCTGGCTTTGGTCCAAAATCAATCTATGAATGTGCCAAAAATGTGATAAATGCTAATCAAATGTAATGTAATGAATCAGCTGTGACATTTTATTATGGAAATTAAACATCATGCAAAACCTTGCCTAAGGAAAATAAATTGTCAGGGAAAATACTAATTTTCATGTGATAATTAAGTTTTCTTTTCCTTTCATTTCCATGTCTAAAAACGTTTCAGTTTCACACTTTCTAACAGGCGTTTGGTATGAAAGCCATTTCAAGCAGGATTTAATTTATGGAATTGAAAAGAATCGCCTCTCCCACTTAATTGCAGGAAAACAGAACTGATGTAGGGAATGGTGGTGCTGTTTTGAGGGTCAGAGAGATCTAAAAGATTGAAATATCAACTTGCACTTTACCACAACCCTTCTAAGGAATGATGCTGCTGTCCAGTGGTATGATACCTGTTTTCCTTGCCAGTTCAGGAAGAATCTTGAGTGTGGGCATATTGTACCTGTAATGAGATGCTCCTACAACCTGTCCTCTCGGGGACAGTCTCAGTTTTAAGGACATAGTCCTAAGGGTGAAATATTAATAATGAAACTGGGTGGGTTGCTGGGTGGGCCTGGTGGATTTGCCTTCAAGGTCTCTGTGGGTCTGTACTGAGTCAAAAGGGATCTCTCTGACAGACTGTGTCTGGTGTGATGTGCTCACAAGCATATGGCAAATCCCTTTGTAAACTGCCCAAGCTCTGTCTTATGAGCAACGTCTCCTGCATTTTCCCTTTTCATAATCATCCTTCCCAATTTCCATCACATCTGCCTTCCCAGCCAGCCATGATCATTGTTATGTTTAGTTGCTGTTTGGTTACATTTGTTTTGGTGCCGCATTTTCCACCACATTGTAAGTGACAATAAGATCCCTTCTTGGGTGTAATTTTGCCAGCCCAGGCAGGTGAAGTTCTTTGCATTGACACCAGTAAGACAGCATCTCTCTCTGTGCAATTTTTCTGTGTCTGTATGGTTTGAATTTGCCTTTCCCGAAGATGAACGGCTCCTATTTTGCACAGTGTGTCAGAAACGGTCTAATTCTAAGTAAGATCTTAGAGTGTAGTATTGAAGAAATGATCCCTATTCTGTCTGAGCACTTCTATTTGAATTATCTTTATTTTTACATCCTGAAGTAACATTTGCCTGTTTTGTGGTTCTATCACATGTGATCAGCTGTTACAGAATTTCCTCCTCATTTCCAACTGGTAAAACTCATGCATGCAGAAGTTTTTATCAGTCTCCAAACACGTGACCCACCACTCTTTTCACTGAATTTTTTCTGTAGCTGTTACTCATCAAACCTGTGCGATCTTTTCCATAGGTTAGTCCAGTCCCCCTGGCAGGGTTTCTCAGCTTGGAGCTGTCATACAGCAGATTTCATCAGTGCAGCTTTACCTTTTGTGTAAGTGCTGCTCATTAAAATACTAGGTCAGATTGGTGTCACAGTTTGTCCTTGACATGACGGTCCCCAGTAATAACCTCTGTTGCAGCTTGACTTTATTCCTTGATAGTACTAATAAGACAGATGTTTTGAGTGGATTTCTTGGGAATAGTCCAAAGTACTTAATATTTTATCACTTTCAAATTGCAGTGGACAAAAGCTCTACTGTTTTTGGGATGGTGCACTCAGTTTTAATAATGTTGTTTCATTATAAAGTAAATGTAAAGTAAAGGTATTCAGTGCAAGAGTATCTCTGAAATTGGCTTTTAAATAGTCCTGCTAGTCAAATGAAACACTTGCACTACACCTGTGATATTGAATAACATGAGCAAAGTCCTGACAGCCCAACAATGTTATGTTCCACTAGGCAGATGTGTCAAGGATGTCCTGCATTTGGCTGGCATAAGCAGGGCTAAAAGCAGGTGTGGCATGTAATTTTGGAAAAAGCTGAGTACACTTTTGTATCACCACAAATTATGCCACTTGGCCATTTCTGATTAAATTAGCACTGGCATCCACAATAGTTAAGGCTGAGTTTTCATACCACAGGATCTTCAGCTAATGGTTCTTTCCCTAACCTTTCCCATCCTCTAGCTGCAAATGTTGTGGACTATTACTTTTGACATGACACAGTTGATATGTTCTATTTTGTCATTATCTAGTTTTGTTGTCTTGACCTGCCTGATTACACTGCAGTCTCAAAACCAAAAGACTATCACAGAATTTAATCCCTCAGGTCAGATCCTCCTGTGCAAGTTCTCTTTAGATTTTGAGTCATGAGGCATCTTAGAAGAATGTGTTTTGCTTAGTTGAGATATTTGTAAAACTCATGGACTTGAATTCTTTCATCCTTCAAACATCTGATCTTGCTATTCTCTGATTCCCTTAGGCACAAAGAGAAGATTCCATTCCTCATCTATTGGTTCTTCCATCTTCCTTGTCCTTAGCAGGACATCACAATTGCTTGTGGTCTGATAACACACTTGTGCTGTGCATGTTGGCTTCTCTGGAAGCTTTAGTTGCCACTCTGGTGAGATCAACAGTGAATATGAATAGAGAGAGGGCATCCAAGCTCTCCAGCTAGTTTGTGAATTATTGGAATACAGGGAAATGAAAAGAGGAACAGAGAAAGCCATCTACAGAGCACTGCAGTACAGCTTACCAGCAGTTCTACTGGAGCTCTGGTTTTTTACCCTATCCAGGAGACATGTAACATTTCATGGTAGTTTGTTAGTGCCTGATTATATAAGCACCAGAAAATTTTATGCAGTTTATAAAACAAGATTTTCTATAACAGTATTACATTTTTAATAATTTTTGAATGTGACATTTTTGGCACTGAAGAGGAAAATGTGTTGAAAATGGATCTTTGCTACATTCTTCTTTGTTATATTACTTTTCTGTTTCACTGTGAGCCCTCTGTTTCATGCTTGATACAGTTATTTGGGAAGTTGTTTTCTGAAATTCTTCAGCTCCGAGGAAAGGCATTTGGAGGCTTGGTGTGGCAGTCTAGCTTGATATTTTTGGCCTTCTGTCACACAGATAGAATGCAGAGAGCCTTTCCCAAAAATCCTAATGGTATAGACCATCATCTCTTTAAGCATTGAACAATTTATGTTGACAATGGCACTCCTCTACTCTGTAAAGAATCTTTGTTCTTTGAGACAAAGCTGCTGCATGTCCCTGTAGGTTCTTTGGATTTAGGTCTGTCAGCAAAGTATGACTGCACAGTGAGTGATTGCTGGTTGCATTTGGACTGCTTAAACATAACTTTGTTTTATTAAAACAGGTGATCTGTCACAGCTTGTCCACTATACCTTCACAAAGTCAGTGTTTTGACATTCTCCAGACTGGCATCTGTAAATATCTGGTAAGTACCATTTTGTCTTCTGTGTTAAAACTTCCTTGTGATAAATTTGCTAACAGTCTCCTAAATCCTTAAATCCACTTATCCTTTGTATTTCTTGTATAATTTCAGCATTTGTAAAAGCTTTAAACATGATTTGGGGGAGTTTAAAAAATACATAACTGTTGGTATCTAAACTTGTATGGGTAATTTTGCTCAGATTTGTGAATACTTCAGTTTGTCTTCAAGGCAGTTTGTCCATAAATGAAACACGTCTTGGTTTGGTTTGCTTTTCAAAAGAGCAACCAGCAGCTGTAGATGAGGTTTTTTACCTCATCTATGTATATAAGTATCTGAAGTATGCCAAGAAGATGGAGCCAGGTTCTTTGTGTTGCTGAGCAATAGGACAAGAGGCAACAGGCAGAAACTGATGCTCAGGAACCTCCACTTGAACATGAGGAAGAACTTTACTGTGTGGTTGACTGTGCCCTGGAACAGATTGCCCACAGATGATGTGGAGTCTCTCTCACTGGAGAGAACTATCTGGATACAATCCTGTGCCATGTGCTTCGGGATGACCCTGCTTGACTAGGGAGGTTGGACTAGATGACCCCACTGTGGTCCCTCCCAACCTGACTTGTTGTGTGGGGTTTACAGCCTGTCTTCTAATCCTGAACATGCCTCAGCTGAGGATGGGGATGGCAAGGCCAGAGCTGGGTAACAGAATGGCCAGGGACAGAATCTGCAGTTCCCTGTGATGCTGCCTGATGAAAGGGAGGACCACAGAGTCTGCCCCTGCCTCCTGTCAGGGTGGTTCTGTCATCTAACCAGAGTCTGCCATTCCCTGCATGAAGCCATATTGAGAAGTTACTTGTCCGGAGCTTCCATAGGGAGTAACTTACCTATAATCATAGTCTGGATTTTTAGGGGTGGGTATGGACTTAAATCAATTTTTAAAGAGGCTTATATGTTTTACTTTGCCCTTTGAGAGCAAAGCATTAAGCAGGTTTTTATGGCTGGCAAGGGTGCTGCCAAGGTGTCCAACTGGCTGCTGAAACCTCTCAGGGAGCAAAGGCACCATGGAGGCAACATCCTATATGGGAACTTATCTGAGCAGCCTCATCTACTGGCCTTGTATAAATTGAAATGTCTCTGTTCCTATCATCTTTCAGCCTGGCTGACCAGCACATTCCATCAGTACTGTTGGCTCGGTTGGTCTTTACATCCATCTAGATCGCTGCCATTATTTCTTATTTATGGTGGGTCAGGAAGAACATTTTTCATTTTAATTGTTTGGTGCCTCAGTGTCCTGTAGTATTCAGCAGGGTCATGGTGACAGCTGCAGTCCCACCTTCTGTCAGGCAGGACCATCATCATCCTCCTCCTGCCTCTGCACCCGACTGGCACAGGGTCAGCCTGGGACAGCGATCTGTGCTCGTGGCCTGGAAATGCACCCAGTGTCTTAGGCTGGAGGGATTTAAAAGTTGCAGCTCATAGTTGTTCTGTATCTCTTACCTCTCACAAGTAATGGTATGAATGAAATACATTTCTGTAGCTTGTACTTTATTGATCTTTTTTCTAAATATTTCTAAAAGAAACAGCTGACCTTGTTAAGTGATCCAACTCCCTCTGTCAGCTTAAAACGGTGTACTTGCAGGTGAGCAAATTAGGCTACTCTCGAACTCCTTAAATAGGTTTTTAAAGGTAAATGGTGCTACACTAGCAGTGCATGATTTTTTTATGGCTTTACAAGACAAAAATCTAGGGTACTTACTCCATAGTACTTCAAAATTCAAACTGCTTTCTAATTCACTACCTCTACAAAAAACAAGAATTTTTTTCTAAATTTTTTATCATGCCTATGAAATCCTTACTCAAGATGGTGTTCTCTCTTTAACAATGGCAAAGCATCACCCCACTTTGGGCTCACCATATATTTCATTAGCTTTGATTTACCTCGGTTCATAAAGCTCCTGTTGGGCTTAAAGGAGACTCACCCTGGTGACAATCCAGTAGAAGCTTTCCTTTCTGCAGCATAAATCAGAGTTTCCTTCTACCTCAGTGACTGCTCACTGCCATTTCAAGGCTCAGAAGGCCTTCCCAGTCCCATGATATATGCTTAAAAGGAAAGACCTGTTCTGCCCACAAGATTGTTTGTGCCTGCACTGTCATTCAGAGCAAGGCTCAAAGCAATGCTGTGTTTTTCAAATATGTTTGAGATGAGTTTTTGTTTAGAAGGGATGGAATGAAGATGTCAATTTAACCTTCTGTTGGTATGGGTGGCAGTTTGTTGGGAAAGCAGGGATTTGAAAAAATGCAGTGGTCTGTAGAGTCTGAACAGAAACTAAGTAATACCTGGTCACCATAGGAAAGCACTTGATTTGCTTGTATCCCTGCAGAAAATCCTTTGTATAAAGTGATGAACTTGGGTTGTTGTTTTGTCTCATTTTAATACAGGTTGGATTGGTTGTAATACCCGATAGCACAGCTGGATCTGTTCTATGTGCCATAAATAAGCTCTTGGATCAAGCCTGCATCATAAGTGAAAACCTGCACAGGTTCTTGGCCTCTTGTTGTTACAGTCTTCTGTACTTTCTGTTAACTATAGACAGAGAGGATGCAGAACATCTACAAAAAAGGTAAAGCTGGTCTTCTTACCATCTTGACTCTGTCTTTGCAGCCACAAGATTTAGAGATGTGAAATGAAAGGACTCCCCTCTCCCCAGAGTTTTTTTTTCCTGTCTCTCTTTTGCTTACTTCAAATCAGTACTCAGATATAAGAAGAACACCTGCAAAGTTACCAGGAATTACTTAAAACAGTAACTGAAGAAGGTTTCATTTCAAATTGTTCTACTTGGATGTCAAAACCATCCTGATTTTGTAAAGTTGGATATTTATACCTTAATCTTTAACCTCAGCTTCATTAAATACCTTGAAAAGCACCATGCAAATGATTTGGCTTTATGAGTACATACTCATAACTGATCTGAAGTTTCAGTTTTAAAACTTCTCAGGCATTAATACATAGACTACAAAGCAGTTTGATTTAAAAACCCCAAAAGCTACAGATAATGAATTCAAATAAATTTACCTGAAACACAGAAATGTCTTTGAACAGGTCAAACTTCTTCATACACAGAAAAATTGTTTAAAGCTTCCTGAAAATTCAAAGCCCAAGTCTTCCTTCTCTTACTGTATTTAATGACTTACATATCACAAATAGCTGAGTCCATTATTAAATTTCTTATGAATCTTAAACAAAGTTTGAGGTGTACCTGAAAAATGACTGAAACAAAAACCTCTTTGCAGCTGCATGAAGCAGAAATTGTACAGCGTGAGAGATGAAGCAACATTTGTAGCTTCCAGGGCAGGGTCTTAATTTTTCTCCAGTGCTGTATAGAATTTTGGAATATTTTCAAGTTTGGCATTTTCTGGTACAGATTTTCTGCTTTTCCACTAATTATGGTGAATGCAGCTTCCACAGAAGCAGGTTTGCTTGTACAGCCGTGCAGCAAGTTCACAGAAGTGAAATGTGTGTCCTCAAGCATTTTAATTTTGATTATTTTTTCCTCTCAGGGATATGCTGTGGAGATCATGCATTTCTGCATTAGCACTCCTGCCACGGTTACTGAGGCTGATGCTGCAAAGCCTGCAAGTGAGCAGGATCTGTCGGGAAGAGCTGCCTGTTGTTGCTCAGTTGCTTCGCTTACTAATGCAGCATGGGCAGCTCAGGAGCCATATGATCACAAATGAGTTTCTGGTGCAACAGATCATCAAGGACATCATGGTATGAAACTTCTTGTTGTTTCACAGAGACCACGTGTATGTCGTGTTTATTTTTAAAAATCATTGCAAACATTCACGAAGAGCCGTTTTCAAACAGTGGTGGTGAAAGCAGATGTAAGATGTTATGGTGAGGTTCTCTAGCCCACAGGGGTTGAAAATGCCACAACCAATTCTTGTGCTGTTCCACCGGGGGTGGGTTGTATTTGTTGTTGGGTTTTTTTAAGCCACCTACATAATCCTATGAAGAGGGAATTCCTGGGCTGGGGTGGTCTGTTTAGTAGCAGTTTTCCTTAGACTGGTTCGGGAGTTCCCCTGCATTGGTAGCACCACGCTCATTTGCATTTTAATTGCCTATAAATTGCAGAATTGCAAAGTAAGTGAGCCACTCTAATTAAGAGTAAGGAATGCACATCTGCTCTTAACTCACACACGTGGTACTGTAATTACTTACTGCACCCAGATGTGACACTTTATTATTTAGGCTTTAACAGACACACTGTTGAAATGTATAAAAGAGAGGAACAATGTCACTGTGTGCAGGGGAACAGGACTGTCTTTCACCTTTAACAGTGCACCTGATTACCTATAAAAACAAAGACAAGTTTTGCAAGTGCTGTTGGGGAAATAGAGTTTTACCTTTTTTCTCCTTCTTTCTAGACACTGAAGAGCGGTGAAGTTCAGGAGCAGTGGCTCACAGACCTCCATTACTGTTTCAACATCTACCTTGCCTCTCATCCCCAGACACCTGGCCCTATAAACACAGTATATTGAAGAGGTCAAACTGCATTTATTGTAAAGCATTTACTTCTATTTAGTTTTGAATGGAAGATGTTGGAACAAAGCTTGTCAATTTTTTTGTAAGTGAAACAATAAAAATTTTACAGAGAACTGCAATTCCTCTATTGCCTTTTTTTTTTTTTTCCTAGGAAGTAGATGTTACTGGAAGGTGTTTTACTAAAATGTGATGACCACAGTGAGGGGTATTCAAGTCCAGTCCTTAATGCTGAAGAGCTTGCTGAGAAACAGACTTGACTCTGCTCATCTATTATAGTGAAGCATCACATTTAAAAAAATAGAATTGTGTAGTATCAAGTAGGAAAAAATTGGAAAACAGTATGCTTTAGAGTAACATTTTTTATTTTTGCTGAGTTCATATTTTTAAATACTTTATGCAAGGTAAATACTGTACACTGTGGCAGTTCCAAAGCTATTAAAAGAACTAACTTTTTTTCTAGAGTAGGGCCCATCTTTTCTTGCCTATCTATTTAATACACATAGGAAAAGAGTTATTTAAAAAGTTGGTGATAATTTCAAAGGGTAGAAAACACAGCCCTTATAGCCTCCATAGGTTGTGAAAGCAATTTCTTTAATGAGTGTGTTTTGTCAACATGTCTACATTTCCTTCAACATCCAGGGTTTGCTGAGGAACAATTGTTTCTTTAGTAGAGAAGTGGAGCAGGAAGGCTGTTCTTCCATTCCTGCTTGGATTTTGAAATTAATTTCATGAACTTGAGATAAAATTGAACGTTGGTCTCTCAGAACTGTAATATCTTTAGTACAGTTTCCCTCTTCTTTGAAACTCTGATGAACGCATTCAAAATTCCTACTTTTTGCAATGGAAATCTTTGATTGCCCCTACAACATTATTGCAGTACAGGGCTTAGTGCTTCATTTCTGTCTTCAAATGCAATTCAGATTTCATCCTGTGTTGGTAAAGAAATTAACAGTTGCATTTAAAAACCAGTTTATACACAAAATGAGTCCAGCTCCTTGGAAGTCTGCTTGGCATGTAACACTGTGATAATAACAAAACTGAAAATGTTCGAGTTTAATATGTCATAGATGGCTTATACATTATAAAAGATAACAGCTGTACTGAAATGGATTTTAAAGTTCAAACATTGGTTTGCTTAATGCTTGAGTCTTGTATTTTTTGGTTTTGCAGCAGTGGTTGGTCTCATGTTGTATGAAAATTCCCTTGATTTTCCCATGTTCTCCAGCAAATTAACACACTGTAGGTTGTTCACTGTAAAAGAACAAAATAGTTTTGATGAATAACTCTAGTGGGTGAAAAGAAGCTTCATCTACACTGTGTTCTAGATTTCATAACCCACCAATCTACTGGGAGCAGAATATGCCTTTTTCCTGGCATCTCCCTGCTGATTGTCTCTCAATGGAGTTGGTTTCTGCAGCGCTGGGTACAGCTTGTGTGGAACATTGATGATGATGCTGCGTGTGGGACTTCAGCTGCCTCTCATGGGCATGGTTCACCCCCATAAATGAATGTAGGGCTCCAGACTAACACTCTGCTCTTGGCTGAATTTGCTGAAGAGCAGAAAGAGATTGTGTTGAGCAATCTTTAGCAATATGAGGTAGGCAGTGGGCTCTTTCTAGAAAGTCAGGGAGGCTAGTCCAGGGGCTAAAACAAGTGCTCCAAATTGCTCATGCAATGTTTTTTTTATTTCCTGTAATATACTACAAATAATATGTGTGTTTTCCTTTCCCAGGTTTGTAAAGATAAGCTGCAAACATTTCAGTGCTTTATCCCATTCTAGCCAGGGTCATCCCAAGTACAAATCCAAATGTTTCATTGAGGGCGTGGGCTCAGCACATTTTAAAGAGGTCTTTCTAATGCCAAGAGTTGCAAAACCTGCTCCTGTGCAACTCTGAACACACTTTAATGTCCACAGGGAAACAAAGAACCAGGCTGTCTGGTTCTGCTGCAGAGCACCTCTTGAGTGCCACTTGCCGAATTCACAAAAGGAATCTATTTAATTTTTAAAAAGCCAAACAAAACAGAAAAAGAACAAATTTCAAGTTCTGAAATGTTTTAATGGTAACAATCTGAAAGGGCCCCTTTGCCAGAATATTCCAAAGCACTTACCCCATGCCTGTATGTCCCATCCCTTTTCTACCTGTCACCTGCCTTACTGAACATTTCCTCTGAACACCCTCTGTGCATCCCCCCTTCCGAAGCGTTTGAGTGAGTTGGGTGTCAATCCCCGTTACAGAGTTGTCACCGCGTGCTTCTTCCAGGAGCTCTATGAACATTAAAACTGGGGCTGACAGTCAGCCTTCACCTTCCCAGATGTACCTTCTGCAAGGGAAGAATGAAACTGAACAGTCCATTCTGACCTACTCCAGGCACCTACGTCAGAAACGGAGTATCTGGCATTAGCCACTGACAGCTCTGAACTTTTCCAACAAACGTAATGTTGTCATGCACAAAGGCAGGCAGATGAAAAACATGTTATTGTCTTTTAAGTAAGGGCTAAAGTTCCCTGAGCGCCTGTTAGGTGAATAAAAGTAGGTAGTGTTCTAAAGGAACTGGGCAGAGTTCCTATCACTAACCTATTCGTCACCAAGTTATGAAAGCAAAGGCCACTCCAGCCTCAAGAGAAAGCCTTTTTATTTCAGAAGACAGGGAGATCTGTTGTCCTGAAAAGTTAAATGAAAAGAGCTAAAAGCTCTTTTAAAATTTAGATTCGTATCTGCATGAAGAGGTGGCAATCAAACACCTGTCTGGTCATACCTCTTAATTAAAACAGCTCTCAGACAGTGAAATAAAAAGGCCTCTTGTCTCTTAGTGAGGCAGAAATTCACCTACAGTTCTAACAAACTCAAGGATAGGTCCACTGTCGGATTTCCCTCTGAGTTCAGAGTTGTGTTAAACTACTTGGAAAATGTATTTTACTTCCCTTCACAAATTACCTGAACTCCTGACTCCTTGAAGCAGTTGCTGGGTTCCCATCTAGCTGTGGCCTGTCTGACTGAGAGGTAGCACAGCCAGGAACACCAAATGCCCAGCAGGGCACTAAACCTTCACATGGTGAAGCACCAACATTACCACAGCTCCCAACCCCAAGTAAATCCATAATGCACTTTAAAAACTCCAACAAATGGCATTTGGTAAAGAAGCTTTTCATCTAAATGACTCAAGGATAGAAGTGCAATGCTCAATTAAGCCCAAAAGTGGTGAAAGAAGGAGTGTGCAATCACAAGAGTTAGGCAGTAGTTACGCATTTTGGTAAGAGAGCCCAGTCCTTAAGCAGATTGTTTTCTTATCTAAGAAGAAACCAGTCTCAGGTATATTAACATCAAAGTATTCGTAGAATGGATGTGTCCTACCTGAGACCAGCTGCATGTCAGAAAGTTTCAGCTTGGAAGGAGGTCTTGTTGACTGACACACTTTGCCTTCCTGAGAACGTCCTTTAACAAAAAATGTGAACAGCTCTGTGTTTATCACATAAACATGTGGTTGTGTATAGCTACAAACTATTTCAGTAAGCTACAGCATTATTTTATCCTAAAAATTACTCTCATTTTTTGTGAAGAAACTTGTGAGGCATTCCATATGACAGAAAATCGTGACAACCACAACTGAAATTTAACTAATATTTAACTAAATGTATTTTGCAGTTGCTATAAAAAAAAAAGGAAAATAAATTTATTAGCCTTCATTATTTTATCCTTTTTGGTTCTTAAAGCTACAGAGCCATGATAGAAGTGATTTACCACCTGTTAAAGTACATATAGTTAGGATAGCCTTACTCCATTAGTGATCCACACTGTAAAGGAACTGAAAGTCTAGAAGCAATACTTCTCTACCTTTTCTTGAAGATGCATTCCTTGTGCATATGCACATTCAGGCATAGTGCAGAATTAAAAAAGACAGTCTTGCTCTTGCCATAAAGACCACTTATGTTCATACAGAAAGTTTGAACATGTTCTTCAAATGAAAATATTTTTAAAACTAACAAACAAAACTAAGTTTAAAACAATGCTTTAAAAAACCAAACCATGATCCAGATAGCCACTCTGCATGGATCAAGCCAGCTATCCCCAGCTTAACTGCTCTGTTCTCTTTCCACATTGATATATAGTGAGCAGTTCTGGCAATGGAATTATTTGATTGCTCAAGATCTGTGCTGAAACAGTGCTGTGTGGGGATTCAAACAGCTTTAGCAGCAGCCATTTTAAATCACTGAGTTGTTTGGTTTTTTTTAACCTGAAACAGAAATACAATTGCCCAGAACACCTTAGATTCAGACTAATTTTTATAAGTATTTGTAATCCTTAACAATTAGGTAAGAAGTGCATAGATGAATATACTCTGTTATAAAAATAAAAGCACAGTTATTCAAAATAAATTAAAGAAATTATAGTGAAAAGAAAATTACCATATATCTGCTTTAGGATGGACTGCTTGCTGGTTTTTATGGCTGAGCTGGTTTTGTTTAAGGATTTCAGATTTTTACATGAAGGGACTGATTTCAGAGGGCTATGGTTCAGCTGTTTCCTCCAAGCAACCTGAATGAAGAAGGCAGCTGCCTCTTGTCTCCATTTGTCTTCATCTTCCTTGCACTGCCGCTTAGCACGAAGGAGCTGAAACAACTCCTGTCTTAGCTGGTAACTAGAGAGCAGAAAAGAGAAGAGCACTTGTTTTAGGTGACCTGTTTTTACTTCCGTGCTTTCCACGCATCAGTTCACATGGTGGATTACATGAGTAACTGGGAAAACAGAACTCCCACTGATGTGCTAAGTCACTTGGATGAGAAATGTTTGTTCAGAAGAAAAAGTAGGAGTTGGGGTCAATTTTGGATGCATCCATTGTTTCACATAGTTCCTAAAGAACTGGCATTACAGGTATCAAAAGTTACAATGCTTCAACATCAGCTTATCAGCTGTTTTATAAATAGAAAATCATCAGAAGACAAAACTATAAATATTTATGGTAACAGCATAATCAGTACTGCTTCCTCATTTTCACTATATTCACAGCCTAGTAACACCAAACTTTCTTGTGTGCCTTAGCACTTCATGTCCTCAGTCAATCAGTGCAAGAGACAAACCAAATCTGCCTCCTGTGGGTTCAATCGCACATTTCCGCTGCAGAACACGGACCTGCGCTCCACCCCTCCTCTGAAGATGCTCCCCTCACCTTGTTTTCAGCAATCTGTGTTTTTTCCCTTCCCTTCAAAGGCTCCCTGTCTTCTGACCCAACCTTGCCTCAGCTGCTTTGATCTTACACACAGTCACAGTCCTCTGCGAGTGGCAGCAGCAGATTATCTGTCCCTCACACTCCGGTGGCAAATGGCACCGGCAGCGAGGACTTGTTTGGGGGTTTTTTTCCGCTTGAATCGGACGTAAGTATTCAATCGGATATCGGCGTTTCACACTCTCAAGTCAATTAACTGGCTTAGCAATTAACTCTGAATCCTCCCACTACAAACCTGTCACAAATGAGCATTGAGTAACACTTGTAAAATATTAATTATAAGCATTTGGTAACAGGCCAAAACGCATTGATCATCATCCCCTCTGGCATTCAAGAAGGCTGCTACTGGATGCCGCGATAAAGCAAAGGAAGGAGAGAGAAAGAGGTGATTTTTTTCTGTTGCTCCCTCTGCAACAGGTTCTAAATTAAAACAAAAGACAACAAGCCAGATACAAACTGTTTAAATATATGTTCTAAGCCAGTGAACTACATAATTCAAACAAAGCAGCAGCCATATACAAAAAATGAGTACATAAAAGCACAATAGAATGCCAAAGGGGGATGATATGCTTTGTTACAGCTTAAATAATTTTAAACTTCCAATAAGCTTAGTAAATTACCTCTGTGAAATTTGCTGGGTGAGACAAATGTATTTAATCTTAATTTAGTGAAACTTCAGAATTCAGGCATGTACTGTTATGCAGCTCATTAAAGTACATAACAAATGCAGGCAGCAACTGTATCTTGTCAGGTCCTGCAAGTTGTGAAGCAGGGTATGAATTCAGAACAGGAGTATTATTGAGACAGGGAAAAAATGATCCAGTTTTCTTAAATAACATGCCACTTTTAACTTTTCAACGGTTAAGAGAGGAAAAGAAAGTAAGAGGGAGCACAGTTGCAGTGACTTGCTAACATAACTTGAGCTAAAGATGGGTTAAGTGAGTACTTAACAGCAGAAAAAAAATTGGGGAACTGTTTTATACTGGAGCAGAAAAGAATACTAAGCTACTCTCTTGGAATTCAGTAATTACTGCCAGATGCCTTTGCTGATACACAAAATGACCCATTCACAGTCACTCCACTTTTGGACCCAGCTGTGATTTCATGTTTGCAGAGAACTTCTGGTAGTTTTTAGCAACAAGAAAACAACTGTGAGGTTCTCAGAAGATGCAGGCAGTTATCTGTAGAGCAAGTGCACATGTTTTAAATCAGCTCTCTCCCAACAGATCATTCTGATCCTAGTGAGAATAAAAGGAGAATGGGACAAAGTTTGATACAATATCAATCTGACATGGTGCCTTAAAATATACCTGATGCTTAGTCAACAAGACTACTGCACACGAAAGAGAAGTGGAATAACCACGTGCAGAATAACAAAGCTGGCAAGAGGTATTCATTCTCACTTATTGTTATAGAAGCTCTAATCTTAAAAACCACTGCTGGCCAAAGTATGCACACAGCAATAATATATTAAAAAAATACAGCTTGGCTGCAGCGGGAGAACAACAGTGACAGCAACCAACCTATTCCAGCTTCTGTCGGCTCCCTGTGGGCCCCGGAGCAGCACGGTACAGGCCCTGGTGCCCCCCAGGAGAGAGAACACAGACACACAATCTGTGAGCCTCAATGAGCAGGATAAGCAATTAACCTTTGGCAAGCCACACACCTTAGAATACACTTTTGAGGAATACATTTATGAAGTTTGCAGATTTGGGAATTGAAACATTCTCCTGAGAACGGCAGGTTTAATACACTCAGACCAGTACCACTCTGCTGTTGTGTTTGCCTTCAATAAGTAAGTCAGGACTATAAAATTTGTAGAGTGAGACAAATGCATTTAATTCTAATTTAGAGAAATTCCAGAACTCAAGCATGTCCTTCCACATGTTTCTAATGTAGAATTACACAATAACATTGTATAATTTTACTGCTGTCTGCAAGTACATGCTATCTACCTTGTGCAAATTTGGAACAAAAGCAAACACAGGACTGTGGAAGAACTGCCAAACTAATGTCTCCTTGCAGAATTTATGAGCTTTGTTAGTGTTCTATGAGTTCTTGCAAAGAGAACAAGTATATTTATTTTTCACTATTACGTATTTAAATAACAAATGTAACTTAAACAATATTTAATTCCCACAGTTTCCAAAATGCAAAGTGTTAATAAGCACATGCCCTTCTTGGAGAGAATGCACACCTTCCCTGTTTCAGCAGGTGGACAGTTTAGAAAGGCCTATCCAAAATCTGTAGTGTAAGTGGAATGCAGATTTCTGCGCAGGTAAGTCAGCTTATTGCGTGGCTTTAGATCCCAGTTCTTGTGGGGAAATTTGCACTACACATTGTTCTGCTTTGTCTTAAAGCTATGGCACATGCCTGCCCCTCTGTAAGGATTTTAACTGGCGTTGAATGAAAGCAGCAGAGCCAGAAGCAGCAGCAGCATCACTTGCAGATACACTCTCCTAACCTACTCCTGGCTTCCTTTAGCTTTTGGTAACTAAGTGATTTGAACACAAGAATTTGGGATCTATATCAGAAAAGAAGGCCAAAGAGCAAGCAGCAGAGAGAGCAGAAGTGGTGGAACCCTGGGAGAAAAAGTGGCTGCTTTGCTTCACAGTTCAGAGAAATATGGCATGGAATCACAGAGCCACAGAGTGGTTTGTGTTGGAAGGGATTTTTAAAGACCATCTTGTCCACCCCCTCTGCCATGGCCAGGGACATCTTCAACTCAGAGTCCCTCAGAGAAACTGTTAAACCAGTGAGATACCTGGAAAGAATATTAGTAAACATAAGCAATTCAGTTTTCTGTGTCCAGTAAAATCAAAGTTTAAATAAAAACAAGAAATAAGAATGATTTGCATATTATATACTTCCCTTACATACTCTTCCTACCCATTTTGAAAAGAAACTGAATATTAAGGAGCATGTACTTTTATAATGACTGCATTTCTGAGGCTGAAACTCACACATGAAAGCAGGATAATGCTGTGAAAAGCATTCTGTACATTCTTCTGAACAGCAGTTGTTCCTCCTTAATGAAGGTGTTCAAGTGACCTTCAAGTTTTGGCAATGAACACTCAAAGCTCCCAAACATTCCGTGGTTTGGTTATCTGGTTAAACGTTAGGTCAGAGCACAATTACAAGTATGTCATTGAACCCCAGGTTTAGGCAAATCCTGATTTGCACTCTCTAAAGAAATATCAGTGCTTGAAATAGAAGTTCAATGATTTCTCTGATTATTAAGAGTCATCACTTACCCTTGCACTTTTTATGAACTTACTAATGTAATTCTTGGCAACTGGAACCCACTTGCCCTTGTGTGGAGAAAGATTATTAACTGCCTCCTTTAGCACTGGCAACATTGTAAGCAAAATAGAGCTCCTTGCCAGCAAGCCTAGTTTCATTTACATCTACTTGTATCTCACTATTCTCTAGCCAGGGAAACAGTAATCTTACCTTCTCCAGGTCCTCTGTATGACTGTGGCAGCGTAGTTCTTCTTCCGAAAAAGCTCTTTTCTTTTTCTTTCTTTTTCTATGATCTGCATTCGAATCTCTAAAGGGATTAGTTCAATGTTTGTACTTTGCCATGGAACAGAACATAATTGATCATCTGCATTCCTGGATCCAATCATGCCTGTTTTTTCCAAGTTCAAACTGTCATCAGAAGCAGAACATGCTATTGGGTTTCTTGGAACAGTCCTGCTAGGTTCTGCCCCAGGAGACAATAATGAAGAAGCCTTTTTTGCTATTTCATTGTTTCCTACTTTGACAGTTTGTTCTACAGCATGCAGGCTGTCATTTCTGGTGCTTACAAATACTGTTTTGGCACTTCCTGGTCTACTAGAACCAGCTGGTGAACATCTCTTATCATTTACCTCTTTGTTTCTGGGTTTCTGATGGTGCCTTTTGCCTTTGGAAGAAGCTTCACCCAGCTTTGAGTTTTGCGCCGTTCCACCGGTGCAAGCGACATCGCAGAAGAACACAGCCCTTCCTTCACCGTGGTCCCTCTTGCCAGAGGGAGGCTGCCTTGGGTCCCTCAGCTTCTCCCCAGCACTGGCAGTCCTACAGGCAGAAGCAGAAAGCCTCCTGCTCCTCCGGGCACAGGCACCCATTGTGTCGACAGCGTGTTCCTTGTGCTTTTCTCCGTCCACTTCTGCAGCAGCTGCAACCTGCTGTTTCACTTCAGCTTTTGTCCCCTCGTTTGCTTTGCCACAATGGAAATGGACACAGCTTGACTTGCTTTTGATGTGTTTCCTCAATGACTCTTTAGACAGAGAAATTGAAAACAAATTCAGTCTCTCAACTAGCAAAACATAGTTTATGTCTCTGATGTTTTTGCTTTGGGGCACACTTGGATTCATTTGAATGAACAAAAAAATGCAAGCAGGAAGAATCAGAAGAGGACATGATTGCTGGTCACAGTAGAGTCCCAAACACCTTCATTTTCTTAATGTTTTACAAATGGTTTTCTTTCTATCATTACATTTAAGTTTCTATCATTACCTTTCTTTCTATCATTACGTTTAAGTTAGATGCTTGAAAACTCCTGCTCTATCCATGCTGTTTCCTGGCACAGGATAACCCACTGACCCAGGAAACCCAAAGCATTTGGCTTCTCAGTATTTCCCTTGACATCCTGAATGAAATTATGAAGACCTTCCTACTTCTCCCTTGCTGCTGTGTGATCACTGCTCCTAAACACTCTGGTGAGGGTGACTTGGAAGGCAGACTGGAGTGCAAAACTGAAAATTCCCCATCTTCCACTCACCTTCCATTCTGCTTGGAAATTAACAGGAGAATGAAAAAAACAGGCTAGAGAAGATGAAATGTAACAGACAGGATGCTACAGGGTAGGTAGGAAGGGAAAAAGAAAAGAAAGAGATCTTTGATATATTGTCATTCCAGAAAATCATCTGGATCATGCAAAACCTGGTGTTAAAACATGCTATATTTGTAATGCCTTTATAGGATACCTTTTTGACTGCATAACCAGATCAGAAAACACCCAACAACTGAATCACAGTTTTCACAGCCCAAAGGGTCTACATTTTTAATTCCAATAAAATGACCAATGAAGTCCATTAAAGTTTTGGTCACAAGAGGATTAATTAAAACACCTATATGAGAACTGACTATACAACTTCATGGTTTGATCCTTGTTGCATCAACTTTCCTGGCATCACTTCAGTAACAAAAAGAGAATGCCTACCTAAAAAAAGGCATGGCATTCTTTCAAGCACTGACTGTTTGGATTGAGTGAGAGGATAAATCTTGTTTAAAAACCAGAGTTATCATTTCTCCATTCTTCGTGTGTACCACAGATAGGTCAAATATCTTTAATCTTATTTTCTTCGAGGACTGCAAGTAATAGAACAATTGCCCACAACCTGTTTTCACATATTCTAGGTATTTTTATAAACACCCTAATACACCGTACTGGTGCTTTCCAGTGCTTCACAGAGAGTAAAAGAATCTGTATCTAACTCTACCCTGCTGCACAAATTGCTCAGGTGATGAAAGAATGTGAAATCACAGAAAGACCAAATGGGTTCTGTATATAAAATACCCCCAAGAAGTGGACACAGCACAATTAAAAAAGATCACAAACCTTGCCTGATCTTACGACCTTCGCTCTGAGGCTCTGCTGACAGGCAGCTCTCCTTTGGGGTCCCTTTGTCATGACCAGCTTTAGGTGAACCTCTGCTGTTTCTCCCTGGCTGGACCTGTGAAGCACTGAGGGACAGAAGCCTCTTGCTCTGCGTGTCAGCTGCTTTGTTGGGTAACTGTGGAACACTGGTGGCCTTCTCCCGATTTGTGGGATTCTGTTGTACCCGAAACTTGTTTTGTTCCATGTTCTGCATCCCTTTCTGCAGCTTGGCTTCTTTCCTCTTACTTTCCTCTCCACGTTTCCTGCAATTACAGTCCACACCATAAGAATTTTGAAGATTAAATCTTGGGAGCATGTATCTAACTTGAACACACTCCTCTCTAAAAATCTGACACTGCCACAACAAATCCTTGACTTGTCATCTTTTTCATGAGAAAAGGACACATATTGCACTGAAATGTCTTAGCTTGATCCAAAACAACAACTGACTTGCAGCTACAGCCTGATGAAGGTTAAGTCCTTGTCAGCCAGCTGCCCATTCAGTTCACAGTTGTTTTGACTGCTCTTAAAACACTCACTTATTGAAAACAACTAAATTTAGGGGGATCTATAAATACACAAAATTTAAAAGCAGGATTTTAAAAAGAATCATGACACTAATAATTGTGTTCGTAATTAGTAATGAGCAATATTTTTGTGTGATTAGTAATGCAATGCATTGTATTTGAAAAGCTAAAAACTTTATCGAAAGACACAGTATCTTTGAAAATTATTTTTTCATACTTAAATGTGTCATAGTTAGCACAGACAATTATAAACCACCTTTGAATTAGCTACTGGTACTAACTTGCTGCTATGTATTTGTCACTGGTAGATAATTTATTCTACATAAACATTATATGTCATATAAATGACAAATACTGATAATATGAGATGTGAATTAAAAACTTGTGTGCACATAGTATGCCACTAAAATGATGACATTTGGATTTCCGAAATTAAATAAGTCGTGCATCTCTTAATAATGTAGCCATAAAAGAGAATTTTGGACATACTTAGGAAAGGTGCATCCATTGAATACAATTTTGCAGCCTATTCTGAAATACAGCAGGCTATCATTGCAGTTTATCCTTTAAATTCTTGTTCCTACCAAGCAGAATAAACCCAACACCACACAGCAAACGTTACATACCTACCTCCCACTGAATTTGTTTCTATAAATTAAGCCCTGGATGTTGGATGAAGTGACACTTTTCCTGTTGGAACGGACAGGCGGTAAATGCCGTATCATGTAGCTGCCTGGTATTTTAACTTGCTTCCAGTGCTCCAACACAGTGTGCAGACTGTTGCCACATCACCTCCCGGCATGGCATGTGACAGGTGAGTTATGCAGCACGCCAGCCCCAGTTCCTGTGAGTGGTGTCACTGCCAGCGCATGTCACTGCAGCGCGAGCTGCCAGCGAGAAGCCCTAACTTTATCTGTCAGTGCTATCTTAACAACTATGCTCTGCAGAAGAAGCTGATTGAACTTTGCACCTGAAAAGCTGCTAATTGATCTAAAAAAATACACTCCCAGCAGCCTGGGATTCAGTACTCCCTCTGGCATGAAAAGAAAGTGGCTACTTTCAATTAATATTGGCATTCCACAACCGGACTATGTGGAGATGTTGGGACTTTGTACAGTATGGATCTCACTGCCATTACTGTGCCATTTGAGCTGATAAATCAGATCTTGCTATTCACAGAATAGTAATTTTCTATTCTTCACAAGAATACACAGCCTATTACCAATGTCCTCTATTCAGGGTATTAGAAAAGGAAGTGTGAGATGAGGCTGTGTGGTAACACAATCGAGCTGGAGTGACCTCTGCACTCCTCTGATGAGCAGATCAACTCAAAACAGTAACTTCAGCAATATATCAATTGTAAAGTTATTGAAATGACACAGGACCAGAAACCAAGGGGTAAAAAGGGTTGTTTTTTTCTTTAAAGGTCTTATCTGTGTGTAATTTTTCAGATTGAACTTAAGAAAGAATAAAGGGAAAAGATTTCAATGCTCCCTATTCATAAAGCATCATCACAATTGTCACAGTGTGGCTTAGTTGAATAACAGACTCCTGAATACACAAGAACCTCCCCTTGTGTTTTCCCTTATTTAATCAGAAATTCAGTTTGTATTACAGTGAAGGATCACTTTGAAATTAAAATTGCCAAGTTTTACTGTTGTACAAATCGAGAGGCTAGGTTTCATTAACAAGTGCAGGAAGTACAGACAAGATTCTAACTTCAGGGCTCTCAGTCTTCTCAGGAAGTTCTGGCAAACCAACAGGATCCAAATTTGGGCTCTCAAGTTAGACTGCTACAGCTCAACAGTGGTAACAGAGCTGGCAGGCCAACATTTTTCATTATAAATGCAACACCATTTTGTCCTGAATGGTCATAAGATCATATTTTGTTGCAAAAGTGAAAAAATGAAATCTGAGCCTTTAGCAGATGGAAAGGAACAGTTTCAGTCTTACATGCACATTTGTGAAGACACAGAGATGCTTTGAATTTTTGATTCTGCTAAAATGAATTCAACCTTTTCTATTCTGCTAAGAATAGAAAATTAACTTTTTTATCTACACACTGAAGGGTATTTTAAGAGAGAGTGTTTTTAAAGGTATCCTTGCAAAAAAACCCCCAAAACTTACTTCAAAAATCTCAACTGAAAATAGATCTCCAGGTACAATCCTACTACCAGTAGAGCTTTCTTTGGACTAAGAGGAGTTATATTTCATGTTGTGTAAACAACATCTACTGCTACACAATCTAGCATGATGATTTTTTTCAAAAGAATACCACTGACTCATGATGTGTTCAGCTTCTGATCTATAATAAATAAGACAACAGTTAATTTCTGTCCAGTATTCCTATGTTGACATGTCTTCCCAAATGTGTAGAGCAGTCCATTAGCTCTTAACTAAGTACCTATTTTTTTTCCTTGGTCATTTCTTGTATGTATTTTGCCACCATTCTGATTTCTAGTTTAGTCTTCAATGTGCTTACAATCTTCTGCATCTTGGTGCTATTTTCAAATCCAAATTTAATTTTTAAATGAAAATACAAATTCATGATGGATTTATGTGAAATTCTTATCAATATACATTCCCAGTTTAAAGGTGAGAAATGAGAAATTTCCCATGAGGAAGTATGAAGACTTCAGGCAAATCTAAATGACAGCTACTGTTTTTCCATGGCCACAAAACTTGTTATTCAGACACAAAAGAAAATTGAGTTGGCTTGATGTAATTTCTTCTGAAGTAAAAAAAAAAAAAAAACAACAACCAAAACCCCATAGTCTACTGTTCAGTCTACTTAGCATTTCTCATGGACCCACTGTTTCTTTACCCTTCCTTTCCCAATGAGAGAATGTTTACAATGGTTTATTGTGATACCTATCTCACATCCTTTGCCAGTTCTTATTTAGCACCTCAGCTTGTTTAGCTTTATCATTGTATGTTCTTATTACTGTCAATTTTAGTAATTACATCAAATTTCTAATATGTGCTTTCCCTTTTCAGGTTGCTGAAGAGCTCATTATTTTCTCTGTTGCCACACTCCCCTATCTTTTCTCAGCATGCAGGGCTAACCACCAGTATTTTGAAAACCCTCATAATCTACTTGTACTCCCCTGGCATGAGAACATTTTTCTAAATCTACTGAAGGCTGTTTAATTGAACTGCTTATTTTCTTGCTGTTCTTCTCTTCCTAAATATCATGAGCTACTTACTTACTTTCAGCCATTTCCCTTTCACATCCACATTCTCAATCAGTTTCCTTCAACTGGCCAGAATGAAAAACAGAAGTATGGATTTAGGAACTCATCCTGAGAGATTGAAAGGGGAGGTGAACAAATGAGGAATGAGTTCTGCAGCCCTTTCAAAATCCAATATATTGGAAATTAGTTTTCCCTGAATACATTTTAAACACTTAAATATTATTTTCTTAAAAACCTGGTTTTGCAATAAGTAAATCAAAATCCTCTTTTTAAAGTCTGGAAGGGATCTCAGGAAGTCAGCAAGGCTAACAGGCTGCTCAAAACAGGGTCAGATTGGGTGGCTCAGGTTTTTATCCAATTATGTCTTGAAAACTTTTATGGACAGAGACCATATAACCTCTTTGGGTTGTTCTACTGGTCAATTGTCCCAAGGGTGAAAAGTTTTCTCTCTATTTCCAGACAAAATTTCTTGTCACAGCTTTTGCCTGTTAAAAGTTCCCCAGACAACAGAAACACCAACCAGACTACATTTCTCCAGATAATTTTTTTGGCCCTTTTTGAAGCTGGGTGCAACATTTTCTTTCCTCCCATCATAGGGGACCTTCCCTGGTCTCTGACCATTCAAAGACATTGGAAAGTGACCTTTTAAGGGTATCAGTTAGTTCCTGATGGATGCAGCCAACCTAGTCCCATGGACTTGTCTGGGCTGAGCTCTCTCAAGCCTGACTTAATCCTCATTCACAGCTGGCAGTTCAGCTCCTCCTTGAACCAATTCTCTTAGCAAAGAGGCCTGGGACACCTTCTTCTGGCAGACTGAGGAACAGAAGGTGTTGAGTACTTCTGCCACACGGGTGTCTGTTGTCACTAAATGCACCATTCAGCAACAGCCCCACACATTCCTTGCTCAGCCTTTGATTACACTATTGCATTACACTTGCATCAATGTAGAAGCACAAGCTCACTTTGTAACCTGTAACATTTCTTTAAAGTCTCAACTCTGATCGAGTTTTGGTGTTTCTGACACCATCTACATGCCCAAGCAATGCTTTTACACTCTTACTTTGCAGTCTGAACCAGCTTCTGCCTTCTGTAAACTGCATTTTTACATTTGAGCTCTGTCAAGGATTCCCAGCTTACCCAAATTAGTCTCCTGGTGTGTCTCTGCTCAGTGACATAATAGTGTGCATGTTGTTTGGGCCTTCATCAAACTTCATTTTATAAATTACAATTTCTTTGATATATTAGAGAACATGGGAGAAGATGTTTGTATAGAAATATTTCATAGGATTTAAATACAGTGAATGTAATTTTACCTGAAAATAATACAGGTATGAGATGCTGGCTGACTTTTTGTTATGATAAAAAGGAAAAAAAGCAGAAGAATAACAGACTATATAAACCCAAGTAGATTTAGGAGTGATTTATCTTGGAAAGACTCTCTGGAGTAACACATTACAAAGCAAATTTTAAGTAGCTACACTGAAATGGTTGGGGAAAGTGTGTGTGTGTTCAATCTAGGAGCTCACCATCATTCTGGATCCCCACATGATGCCTACTTTTATCTGGAGACCAGATTTTTAAACACCAGCAGGGATAATAGTTTTTTGTATGCAGGAACACCCTGGCCAATTTTAGCTGTGGAATGCACAGATGGGTACGCAGAATGATGACAACATAATGTCCCCTTCAGTTTATTACAGATCATAAAACTGCAATTAAATAAAATTTGTTATGTGACAACCTGATTTGCTTGTACACTCCAATTGTACTGTAATTCTCTTTTTATGGTATTTGGTACACAGATTTTGTTTCTATTGTTTTCAAACAAATCAACAACAGCTAAGTAAGTTTCAGAAACTACATCAGAAACTCACAAAGGAAAACTATTATAAAAATATCCCCAAATTTCCATGAGGCAATTCTTTTCCATTTAATCTTCTACATGGTGGATCAGAGATTCTTCTAAAAATGACTGTCATCACAAAGGATAAAGCCATCTCATTTGGAAAAGTCAGTTGTGACCACACAGCAATAAGCAGAGCTCTTCACTTTAAAAAGAAATATTTTCCAAGGCAGTATCTCCATGCATGGTTTTGACTGATACTGATTTCAGCAGAAAAAGCAAACAGTAAGAGAGCTACAGGTTACAACTTCAGGATGTAAAGATGTGAGTAAGAGATGAATTATCTAGCTTTGGTTCTTCCTGGTGAATAATAATTGTTTTATAGTAGCAGCAATCAAGCCCAGTGAAGGTCTGACTGGCCAATTATGCAGAGTGGAGTGCAGCTGAATTTGTCTGTGATACACAGATGCAGCAAAAATACCTCTAGGTGCAATAATTATGTTTTTTTCATATGATCTCTCTTTATCAAAATAATACTCCCAAATCATGCAGAATTCTTTTCAAACTGTTATATTTTTCATTTCAGAATCAGATTTCTTCAAGGGAAACCAGGTGCTAATTTCATACTAAGAATCTTAAGGATAAACTCCATGCAAGCAAGATATTGTGATAATCATTTAAGTACCTTCTAATTCTAGAATTTCACCACTGTGCTACCATTGCATTTTAATTGGGTTGAAATTCAGTCAGAACCTATACATCTTACAATCTGAATTGAATGTTAGTTATGTTATAACAACTTGAATTTGCACGTTAGTTACCTGTAATCCAATATAACCAATTCATAGGAATTCTCTAATTAAAGACCAGAAAATATAAGTGCAGAGATTGATAAGGCCCAAAATGAAGTTGCAAAAGTTTAGGTTGCTAGAGAAATTTTAGGTTGCTAGAGAAATTTTAGGTTAACCCTTACTAAACCAGACTTTCCTGGTTTGTTTTAGTTTTTTTTCCTCAGCTACTGATTAATTTCTGTTCAAAACTGATATCAAGACTTGATAGGCAAATAATTATTTCCACTGCCTTAAAGTGATAAATCTTTTCCAAGCATTTTTATCATCATACAGAATATCAGGCAATGATTCATGGATACTAACATGCTATTTCCTCAGCTTTTGGTATTTTGCCTTGTTATGGTATATTATATGAAGTTTGTTATTTAAACTGGGATTATATGGAAAATAACTTCCATCTGTCCATAGTTATATGGAAGTTATATGCTTCTTTCAGTTTAATGAATTTTACCAAGAGGAACAAAAATCACTGAGCAACAGATAAAATCATACACAGATAAATACAAACTTATAACAAATGTCTATGGGCTGGAGTTGATTTCAAGTCTCAGACTTACTTGGCAGCAGCATCTTTTCTCAGCTGTTCATGTTTCATTAAAAGATTCTTCCTTTCTTGAAAAGCCTTCCTAACTTTGTATCCTTTGTAGACAGCCTGAATTTTGAAAGCAGCAATATCCTGAATGGCAGCTATAGACAGAGCCCCGTGTTCTAACATGAACTGAATCACTTCATGGTGCTCACCAAGCAAGGCATAATCAAGTGGAGTATATCTAAAAGAAACCAAAATCACAACAATTACTATTGATCTAGAATTCTAGCTATAATGTGAGTTTCTTCACCCTCATTTTGTAATAGAGCAACTTCTAGTATGAAGACAGATTAAACACTGTTTCAGTAGGTTGTTTTTCTCATCTTTTTAGGCATTATTTTGCTACCTTATTCATTCTACACACTGTGGTTACGTTTAAAGCTTATTTTAGCCTCCTAATATGGAAGGGGGGAGAGGAGGATCTGAAGTGTTTGGACAAAACCTCCCAAAGCCCCATCAACAGCATCAACTGCTTTAGGAAAGCAGATTTTAAAATGTGTTATTGAAGTTTTCATATGGAAATAAAAAGTAAGTTAAAATATTTTGTGTTATTTCCATACGCATTTAAGTTCTAGAAATCTACTGTCAAATCTGGCTTAGCTTCTCTAACATCAGCTGAAGACATTATGACTGACAGAGTGGCAGGATTAGATCTGTATCAAAGGATAATATCTTTTTTAAGGTACTAGGAAAACTTAAATCTGTTTTCAAATGGACACAGGTGTTCAAAATATTAAATTGCTTTGGGTTTTAATGGTGTCCAAGACATCTATGGCTTTTTCAAAATAATTCCCAAATTTTCCACTGTCAACATGGGAGCAAAATTTACATATCTTTCTCACCAACACTGAAACTTTAGGGAAAGACATTTAGTGACTGAAAATTATCAGTCACAAACCATAATCAAGACCATCTAACATAAGACTATCCAATAGCAAGTGTCAATGCATGTGATTGTGAAAATTAGGGCTCTTGTTAATGGTAACTTGCTGGGACACAGTGCTGGTAAGCAAAGAAAGACAGAAAGCACAATTGGACCTGCCACACCACAATGGTTTGATGGAAGGATAAACAGTACCTGAACTGAAATGTCTGCAGGAATAAAGACAATGACATAACATGAAAATTTGGATGTCAAGGTGTGCTGCTGATAGCATTTAAAGAGATACAGATTTTTGATAAGCCAGAAATGGGAACTTCAGAAGAAACGTTATTTCAGAAAAACATTTTTAAAGTAGTCCTAATTTTGAATACTTTAAAGACACTAAAGTAAACTTAATGCTATACCATTTATCTACCAAGACAATGTATTCTACTGCAGATCCCAGCCATGAAGATCCATATTTTTAAATGTGGTTTCTCTAACTCCATCCGAGCTACCTTTAAAAGTAAAAAAATAACTTAAATCAAATCTGAAGAGACATTTTTATGACTGGACACTTACATACACTCCTCTGTTGTGTCAGTTCAAAGCTTGATGTAAATTTCCTTTTCCCTTGGTTCTCTCTAAAGCAGATAGCTTTTAAATCAAGCTGGTCTCACAGGGAAACACATGAAGACATCAGCCATCAGCTGTTACAGGCAATTTAACATGAAGGTGGTCAAGCAGCAGCTTGATGCACTCAGGATATTAGGTCAGAATACAAAATAAATTTGCAAAGAACAAGTCCAATACCCCCCAGATTAGCACTTGATCACATATTTGGCAAGCAAGTGAGCACTTTAAAATTCTGGATGCAATCTCAGCTCTATCTTTTCTCTAATCTTTTAGTTATAATCACAATGTCTGAATTTTTAACTGGTATCTCATACTACACTTTAAGAAAGTAAAAAGAGAAGTTTTTCTTTCCTATAGGAATACTTGAAAAAAAAAAGTCACTAGGTAGTGAAATTGTTACTGATTAAAAACCAATTTTGTTCAATTACAGGTGAACCATATCCATGAGGTTATTTTTCCTCTCTCTTACAACACTCACAACTTGATTTTCCACTTTCCAAACTTCTAATCCCTTAACAATAAAACAAGGTTTGTAGATATTTATTAAGATACAATTGTGCAATTTTTACATATATATTTTAGGAGAATTATATTTAAAGATTGATCCATCTAGACATACTGGGGATCTCTTTTGTTCTGCACATGCACTAGTGTTTATCAGCAGACATTTGGAATACTGCTAGTCATATTTTGAGTAATCTAGATTTATACATTATATAACTTAATTCCAAAAGGGAAACAAAAATATATACTATCTGAACAGCTGTGACAAACCACAGCTAAGGTCTTTTTCTGTCATTTGAGCATCATTAATACATTTCTCCAAAGTAGGGGTAACAGCAGTCTCCAATCTGGCAAAATTGTGGCTTTTAATCTTACTTATTAAAAGTAATTTAATTAAAACTGTTTATTCAATTTTCAATCAAAAATTACTAAAGAGAGCCTTGACTTAATTAGAAACTGGTTATACTTTCATTTGTGTTTCTCAAGAAAAAATAAGAACAGAAAAGGAAGAGAAATCTGAGTGATTTAGAGCGGAGAATAAAAGAAAAATGATGGGGGAAGAAAGCAATTAAAACCAATTAAATACAGAAGTCTCAAATTTAGAACTGAAATATGGGGTTGCAAACACCTTAAGTTACTTAAAATGCTGAAATATTCAAATTTATATTGCATGCTGTTCATAATCTTATAATTATGAGGAGGTCATCTACTCTAAAAAAAGGCATCAGAAATTTCTGCTAATAGTAATTATCTTAATGGTCAGGTGACTAATTTGAACTCCACAACTGAAATCACTTTTAAAAAACTATTATTTATATGTCAATGAAAGACAAAGAAAAGAGATGCAAATGTGCTGTCTCTTTATGATTATAGGAGACTTTTTTTTTAATACAGGCCTTAATACAGCCTTTAGAATACAGCTAACCACCAGGTACTTTGTAATCACCATTTTAAAACATAACATTACATTTCTTCCATTTCCATTTCCTTTCTTCTTGCTGTATTTGTATCAAATATAAAAGAAAAATTCCAATCTATTTCAACAGCAGCAGAACTGCTTTTTCATCCTTTGTCCGTAAATATCTGCCATCAACTCTATATAAATGAGAAAGATCTTTAATATTTCCAACAAGACTAGAATGAGTCACTACTTCCAGAAGTATTCATGGTTCAGAAGTATAAAAGTTGAAGTTGCAATTTCTTAATTAAAGAAGGGAACTTCCACTTTACAAAAGCTCCTTAGGCTGAAGCCCAAGGTTACAGCACTCCTTGGAGATACAAGATGACGATTCTCTAGCAGCATCTGAACACGTAACATTTAAATGGCAGGCAGAGCTTTGGCACAATCACAAAATAAAACCTTCAGACAAGCAATACCTCTCCTCGCTGTTCTCCATGTGATTGGGGAAAGCATCAAAGCCGAGCAGTAACTTTATAGCATCAAGGTAGCCATTGTTACAGAGCCAGTGCAGGGCAGTTCTGCCCTGGAAAACAATAGAACACAACAAGAATAAACATTATCCCCAAACTCTACCACACCACAATAAAAGTCATAAATCATAGCGTAATTCAATGCTTTTCTGGACATGAAGAACAAACAGTTCTTCTAAATAAACTTCCTTGTTAAAATAAGGAGAAGATAGCACTTTAAAAATGAAATTTTTTTTAACAAGATTTCAACACTAGTGTTTCTTCACCTAAAGCAGCTGAAAAGCAGCATTAGAAGACTAGCCTTAGAGTTGCTTTCTTTGCAAAAGATGTACAGCATTCTCTGTAGAACTCATAATGAAAACCACGTTTCCATTACCTGGAATTATCTATGCCCTACAACAAATAGCTACAGAAAATTTCAATTAATCGGGTGAAGCTCTTTTGACTGATGAGGTTCTACTGACTTCTGAGAAATTACGTCATATAACAAAGAAATCTGTTATAAGTTGCACAATTATTCTGGCTCCTAATTTCAATTACTGCTTGAATAATGGCACAAAAGAATATATTAACAATCAGTGTTCTTTTTTTTTTTTTTCCACCTGGAAGAGTAATGTGTGGGTACTTAATGTGGACAAGTAATTGAAGCAGTTATTGCGCAATCTCACTTGCAGTACCTTACTTTCTTACTTGTTCTCTCTCTCTCTGTATGCTGAAGAACAGACTAAAATCACATTCCCATGTCAACTGTTAATAGGGAATGATAGAAGAAATCAGACCTTTAATATGACTCCTCATATGATCACACTTTGATAAGGAAAAACCAAAAGTGATCTGGAAAAATACAGATCTTCTATTCATACGACATATTAAAATACTACTTTTCTTTTGAGATTTTAGAGGTGAAGGCTTAGGGAAAATGACATCAGGATGCATTTCCTTTTGTGACAAACAGCAGCACATTCTCTTTTCTATGTCCTGGAAAAGAGAATGACCTTGAAGAAAAAGAAAATGTTCTGATTTATGGTTATTCTAAAGTTAATTATATACCTCAGTGAAGAACAACATACCTCTTTATCCTGAATATTTGGATCTGCATTGTTTTCCAGCAACACTACCATGCAGTTAATGTAACCTCCATAAGCAGCACACTGCAGAGGTGTTCTACCTGCATAATCCTGCACATTAGGGTTGATTTTATTTTCTATCAGGATTTGGCATACGTCAGCATTTCCTCCCAGGGCTGCCCAATGGAGGGGTGAATGGCCATCTTGGTCAACCAAATCTACTCTTGCTCCTCCTGTAAAAACAAATGCATTTTTGAGCACAAAAAGTAAATATTGTTGAATGCTAAGAAAAGAATGAGTTTATGTTCAACTAGAACTTATTTCGTAAACTGACAATCCAGAGAAGTATTTTGGAAAGCAACATCAATTTTGTTACTCAAATACTAAAACTTAAATCAAAATTAATGGGGAATGAAATAGTTTCAAAGAGGGTCAGGCATCTAATTTTTTTACAATCTTCTGACTGTCTTCTAATATGCTTTAGAATATCCAGACTTATCAAATGCCTATGAAACACCTATTTGATTTGTTTCAGTTCTATGATTTTTCAATAGAACTTTTCTTTCTTAACAACAAAATAACTTCTAAAAATTAGATTTCAGATTAAATGTCTTTTTAAATATCTAAAGCAGACAAGATAAAATATTCACAACATAATAATAAATTTTTAACTAAGCTTTTTTTTAAATTCAAGCATTCTAAGACTCTTTTATGCAGATAATTAATTTCTCCGTATGTTCTTGCAAGATGTAAAAATTCTGTACAAAAGTAAAACTCCACAAATACAAGAACTTGAAACAACCAGCAACAATGACTCTCAATATCATAAAATATTTAATTAAACATAACTCAGATTCTGATAGCCAAACTTCTTGCATCTACAAAAGCTAAATGGCACAGGGAGTGGGAGGAAGAGCTTAAAAGGAGGTTAAAATATGCCCAGCAGATCATGGAAGGAAGAACTCTTTTTTGTAAGAAAGGCTGCTTGGTGGAAAACTTGCAAAATTTAGCCTGGATACTTCATCTATCCATAAGTGGGATAATGACTGAAGTAGGAAGGAGATGTATCTTAGAAGTTAAAATGACAGAATTTTGCATCTAAGGTGCCACTGTTCTTTCACTGTACTTCTTACCCTTCACAGATATTGTACAATTATCTAAAACTGTGTACTTTGTTAAATCCTATTTATGCCTACAAGCAAAATATTGCTTTTAAAAACCAACCAGAAGAAAATATTAATGATGTAGGACTTTTGATATCTATCTACATTAAAAAAATAAAGACTCAATTAAAAAGTCTTCAAAGAACCCTAAAAATGGTTTTTCACAAAAGTGAAGACAGCTTAATTTGGTCTTATTTACTTGGAGGAAAAAAACCAAACAAAAACAAAAGAAAGAAAGGACTTGCTAGGGAATAGTTGGTTTGAGAGAATAGAACATACTTGCAAAGGCTTAAGCAGAAACAAGCTGTGAAAAGAACAACCCCAATTTTGAAAGTTTTGTATTTAACATTTCGAGCCATTTTGCACAACACCGATAATCTTTTAGATTCACTAGGGCTATTTCACAAGGGGAACTTACAAACAAAACCTGCTTTAGGGAAGCAATTTCCTACCCCACCTCTTGCTCAGCTGTTTATTTCCCATTCCCACAGGAAGCAGCACCAGAACTTTGAACAGGTTTGTAAAGTCCCGAGAGCTGACCTTTAATGAGTGTTTGAATGACTTCCTTGTGACCCATCTCACAGGCTCGGAAAAGTGGGGTGTGTTTCATCACATCCAGAGCATCTACCTGCGCTTTATGCTCCAGCAGCAGTTCCACTGTGCTGACGTGGCCAGAAAGGGCAGCAGCGTGCAATGCTGGAAGAAGAAAGTAGTAGGGAAAAAGAAACCACAATGCTATGAGCTTTAGAGGTCCACAATTAGAACAGTCAAAATAAAAATTAATTACAACTATTTGGGTGGATAAAGTACTTTTCAACCTCAAGGAACTGAAGAATCATAACACGTGATGATGTAACAACACCTTCTTGCCATACAAGCAACAAGCAGAAAAACTGTTAGCTCTGAAACGTTTCTAACTTGCACAAATAGAAATTTCACATTTAACACCACCAAGCTTGGCTTATAGTGAGGATTTGTGGAAAAATAGCAGCTTCTGATTAAGAGAACATAACATGATTTACTTCTACCTCTGTTTTGTTGCATTTCTGAGATTGCGCACCACCAGTAAAAGAAAGTTTTCATTATTTCTTCAATGCTTTCCTGAAACTGACTTTTTTCTTTCAAATAAGAAAAGTTGTCTCAATTAAAACTAACTTCAGAAAACTACCCAGCTGTTCCTACTCCTCACTGCCCCCCTTTTTTGTTTCAGAATTACTTGGAGAAAATTTTATACGAAATTATGTAGCAAGACCATCACATCTTGCACAGTATCTCTGGCTCCGTGTTTTCTTCAAGAAAAAGAAATAGATTACAGGAAGACCAGATGCTGCTACTTCAGAACACAGGTAAACATATGGTGTCCTGTAACTGGAGTTGCTTTTGCCTAACACAGCATCCTGCAGGCACTGTCAACCAGAGTTGAGGATGACCAGCTCACGGCTCTTTTTGAAGGAAAGAAGAACTGCAGACAGCAATGAGATTCCAAACCAATGGAGAACACATGTATTGGTGGTTTCACTTACAGTTTGACTTCAAAATGCTTTCGGTTATTTCCTACCATCAGCAGTCAAATCAGACAAACTACATTCTCATGCTGCCTTAAATGTAGAATATTTTACAGACAATAAAATCAAAATAATATAGAATAAGACCACAAAACAATGCAGTTTAGAAGTGCGCATTTAATAAAGTGAACTCATATTTCTCCATGAAATTTCAGAAATATTCATGCTTAGTGAGAACTGAATCTGCTCATGCAAACGAAATGTGGGGCTGTAAACATTCCCTACATGTCCTACATGTCCGTATTTGTTTAATGCTAAAACAGACAGGGTCAGGATCCAGCAGAGGCATTATACAGAAATGCACACCACAAAGACCAGCATTAGAAGGAGCTGCTTCTTGAACCATAGCCAGAATATATAACAGCATTTTTGTATTTGCCAGCAGCTACTGTTTACAACCAGTACCAGCTTATGAGACAGTAACCCAGCACAACCTGTTACACAGGCCCTACTAAAATGCTCAGGTTGTTCACATTGTCATTGACCCAAATCCAGCTGGTGTGTGCTGCCTTAAAACAGAGTCCCAAAGTAAGTGATAGTGACATTGCAACACAGACTCAGAGCCAGAGACACTCTGAGAAGTGAAAACTGAAATCATGCCTTCGAGAGGACGCTGGTTTAAGTTGAAGTGCAGCAGCCTTAAAGCGCAGCGGAGAAGAGAGTGCCTGTGCAGCAGTGACTGCGACTGGGTGGCTATCAGTAGGAATTGGACAGGAACGAGATCCCTGCCGCCTTGTACATTTGGATGGGCCTGGTTTTCATGGTCTGACCTCACAATAAACTCTAGGTTCTGGTTTTTGTCCTGAATCCCTTATGAAACCAAAGGCAGTAAACCACTCCATCAGATGACACATGGGGTGTGTGTAACAATACAATAGAAAAAGAGCTGCTGTGTCAGCTTGGCCAGTTCTTCCCCCCTATCACTCATTCTGACGCAGGCATCTTGTTTCGCACTTTGAGCTCAATATTTTCTTGTAAGCCAAATTTTCTGTGATGGAGTCACGGTGACTGAAGAGATTCTTCAGCCAGCTGGTCACAATGGGCTCTTTGTTCAGCCGACAGACAGAGCCCTCTCCATTGTGCACAGTGACGGCAGAGCCATAAAGCTGCCCCTGTAATGCTCCTGCAGCGCTGATCTCTGAGAGGAGGGAAATTCCTTTCCCTTGGTGTCATTTTCCTACACAATGCCGAGAGTCTCGATGTTCTAGCAGAGCTAAATGGAGAGCTTGCTCTTTTTGAGTAAATGCAAAAGGCTGCGTTAACGCAACATCACAACCGAGCTAACTGAGTCTGCACACAAAAGTCAGAAAAACACAGCCTTGAACTCTGCTCAGCAACTGTATCCCAGGCACGGAGGCATGTGCGCTATTTTCTATTAATGCATAGTTTCCCGTCCGAACACAACACTGCTTTTCCCTCACGAAAACTTGGGAATGATTAAAGTCCTTTGGGGGAAAAAAAAATTTAAAAAAAAAAAATCAGAGAGTGATTTACTGGTGGGCTTCCTTTTATGTTTAGAGCTCGGTATAATAAAGCCCATGCTATGCACTCGGTGGCACAATGGTGCGGCTCAGGCTGCTCGGCAGCACAGCTCCCCACTTCCAGACTATTGCTATGCTCTACACAACGGCACTCTCAAGCAAATGGAAAATCCATTCATTTCCTTGGATTAAAAGCCCTACAACGAAACCGAGATTAAAAGGTGATTACATATCACCGCTACTAAAGGTTTAAGACTGAAAGATAATAAAGCCAACCACCTGAATTATTCAAGCATGAAATCCACACCTGAGTAATTTCAGAAACACAGTATGTGATTACCGATTACTGCCTGTAAATAAAAAAACCCTTTGTAAGGAGGTTTGCACTGTAACAACAACATTGCACCTTAAGGTGCGAAACAAATACTGAGAGGTATTTGAAAGGGAACTGTCACGAAGTAGCAAGTGTAGGTGAGACAGATAAAAGAAAAAATAAAACTAAAATTGTAGAATATTTAGTTGGTAAAGTCATCAAACATGAAGACTGAGATTTTATTTATTGCACTATTTCTTACAATCTAAAATTTCACACTATAACAACTTTGAAAGACTGATTTATTTTGTGTGCATTACATTGCAAGAAAAACAAGAATTTAGATATTTAAATAGTATTTTATGTTAACTGTAAATTGCTTTTTGTTAAGATCCAGCATATCATCAAAGGAAACTTTAAAAATTCAGTTTATAATATGAAAATAATACTGATGCATATGAAATTTCAAATCCTGAACTACACAACTCTGACACATGTATTTTGGGCATCTAACTCTGTAACTGTATCTGGCATTGCGTAGTTCTTGATCTCCCTACACACAGCACACTCTAAAGCCCTACTATCAAACTCCTCCAAATTTATACCAAATATATCCACATTCTCCTGTTTCTTCATTCAGATGCCATCAGCATACTATACAACTCAACTACTTTTCCTTAATTTCCAACACTGTTGAATATATAAACACTTCAATACCTGTCACTCTCACCTGTCAGAATTGTTCTTCTGTTTTTGTTGAAAGCACTACATAGGTACAATGTTTCTAGCAAAAAAATATTTTTTTTCCTTAAAGGAGATAAATTCATAGTTACTACAGGAAATTCTGTATTTCATTACTTACATGCTTGAATCCTGAAACACCGTGTTGCCTAATTATCTTTTGTTTCAGGCAGATAACAGGATGATAAATTTGGGGGATATCAAGTTCAATCTCTTGTTTGGACAACAGAAGTGCAATAGCTCTAATCTTTATTTCACTATCTTCCCAAATAACTATGGAACAATTTTCATGATGACTATTTAGCTACTTCAGTAGTTAGTGTGTTCCATATTATTTCAAAGTATTTGTGTACTGTCAAATACATTTTTGAACAGGCATTTTCTGGAAGAGCTTTTTATGCTACTATGTTTGATTTTATTCTTCAAATTACAGAACAGCTCTTCCTTTCACAGGATTACAGAACTAACTAGATAGCATTGCAGTACCTTTCTTCTTGCTACATTTCAAATGAACAGTTCCAATCTGTGTAGGAAAGGTTTGTTTCTTTCCCACAATAAGGGAACGAATTGACTCATATGTATAATTAAACTAATGCAGAAATGTTTTCAGGATTGAAGTACACATTCAGAAAAAACATTAATATAAATTCTAACAATGTTTCCACTGGGTGGAAATCATGCAGATTGGAAATATGCAGTGGCTCTCTACTGTAAAGCATCTTACCTGTGCCGGCGTATTTGTCTGTCATATTGATATCAATATCCAACTTTAAAGTCAGCATAGTCCTAATGACATCATCACTGCCTTTGCCAGCTGCCCACATGAAGGACGTTCTTCCCTCAAGATCTGAGTCATCTTTTACAGAAGGATGTTTCAAAAATACTTCAACTGTTTCCTGAAAAGACATACTGTTGAAATCAACACTAAAAGGAATCTGCAACAACAAGAAACTATTGTCTCATATAGCTGTTTATGAAGCAAACCAAAGCTTCATTTTTCCTTTTATACTTATAAAGAGTAATAGCTCAACAGGAACACTTTATCTTCTGCTATGTCTTTTCCCTTGCCAATGATTATAGTGCATCCTTAACTATGAACTTAAAGCTGTCATTTAACACTTTTTTTCTTTTCGGTGTCAAATACGACATGTTCATCACAAGGAAGCAAAAGACACTGCAGTCTATGTGAAGAAAGCAATGGGAAAAATACCGTGTGTTTATCAGAACATGACTGTGATACTGTGATGAAAAAAATTACAAAATCCTTTAGGTTGGAAAATACCTCTGAGATCATCGAGTCCAACCTATGACCCCACACCACGGTGTCAACCAGACCATGGCCCTGAGTGCCACCTCCTGTCTTTGCTTAAACACCTCCAGGGACAGTGACTCCACCACCCCTCCAGACAGCCCATTCCAACATTCCATCAGCCTTCCTGTGAAGAAATTCCTTCTGATGTCCAACCTGAACCTATCCTGAAAACAATGCTCTTTCAAAATATTTTCCCAATATATTTTTTTCTCTCCAATTATAAATACAACTGCACATGCAAATATTTTACTTTTCTGATCTCTAATATTTTGACTGTTAAAAAAAAGGGTCAACATAGACATATTTCCTAATGTTTAATAACATCATGAGGTTACTAATTACTGAAATACCATAAATCAGAAAAGATTAAGGAAATCTTTACACCTAAGTCCAGTCTTTCCCTTGTAACTGATAAACTAAAATCTCAAATCAAGGCAAAATTATTTCTTTAAATGCTGTGTTTGTGTTTGGCTGTCAGCAAACAAGTCCACTTGTTTAACCTGCTGCTAGATTCTTAATGAGTCACCCAGGAAAGGAAGGGAGAATCACAACCATTAGAGAAAGAATAAAAGGGAGATTTTCCCTTTTCTATCTAATGCCTTAAAAGGCTGTGTATGTAACAGCTGGGAAACTGATGTGAGTCCCTCGTAAGCTAGCCAATAAAAACACAAAAGCCCCCCAGGTTTAATTATTTTACTTTATATTTATATTTTGTTATTCCTCTGTGTGACCCCACAACAGCTCTATCACTACTCTGGGTAGGACAGGAATTTCCCAGCTATAATGAACTAATTTTTTCCAATCATGAAGGTGTTTGAATGCCTAAGTACCATTGATCAATTTGGATTTGTTTTTTCACTACTACTTACTATTTCATCCCTCTAAAGAAACAGGAAATTTCTCATTTATCCTATGCTACTGATCTAAGATCCTTACAGCTTTGTGAATTTAGGTCTGAACTACCAGTTTATTGTGAAAAGGTCCAGCCAGAAGCAAGGAGAGATGGAAGCATAAAGCTTTCCACACAAACCCAGCACGAGTTTATAGCTCTATGTACTCACACTGACCACCACTACACCTCAGACACAAACAGCCTCTCATTAGGCCAGAAACTCAGCCCCCTCCCAGGGCTCTGCACTGCTCGAAACCCTGCAGAGTGAAAAGCACTGCAAAGGCTGCACTTCTTCAATACAGAGGCAGACATTCTAACAAAATACAGATGTTTTATTTTTGCATTAATTTTTGGCAAAGCAACACTTCTTTCAATGACTCTTTCTTTTCTACAGCTTTTAAATGGAAAAAGTGGAAGAAAATCCCACAGTCCTATAAGCATTATTTTCCAAAATGAAGTTATCACAACTTGAAAACAAAACAAAATTAAATTACACCAGGATAATTAGTAAAACAGAAAATAGAAGTATCAATCAGTTTAATTCTACATGTATTTTGTTATGAAAGGTCACATGTATTCTAACACTACTAAAAAAAGTGGAGGAAACAACATAAACAGCAAAGCTGAAAAGTAACAGTAAAGGAGGAGCTAAATGTGAAACATTAAATTCTGGGCTATCAGGAAACTGAAAAATACTACATATTATTTTTGAATATTTAAAAATAAGAGAGGGTATCCACATTTCATTTACTAGAACAATCTATATAAATACATGAAAGTATATTATTTTGAACGCCTCTGGAAAAATTCAGAAAAAAAAAATTCAGTCCTGCATACTAAAATCAATATGAAGTATCTTAGCTCAGTTGGTTAGAGCATGGTGTTAATGACACTGGGTTCAATCCCTGTTTGGGCCATTCACTTAAGAGCTGGACTTGATGATCCTTGTGGGTCCCTTCCCACTCAGAATATTCTGTGATCAGGAAAGAAAGATTTTCCGATCTTCCTTCACACATGAAGCTGAAAAATTTAAATAGCAATGTTCCTTGTGACCTCCTGTGGGATACCCAAGACATCTAAATTTGGGTGGTTATATTAGGTAATGCCTCTTCTTCTAGAACTTTTCCTGTTGTCTCCTAGAACTTATCCTGTACATGGGGAAAAATTAGTCTTAGGGAACAAATTCTTCACATAAATTAAGCACTGGCTAAATCTCTTCCATCCTTAAAAAACCAAAGTATGTCATACTATAGTAAGTAAGTAACCCACAGAGAAACAGAGCACAGAACAAAATATCAGCAAATAAAACTGAAAGTCATGCGAATATTTATCGTAAACACAAGAGAACAAACTTCCTTCTTGTTATGGACTAAGAAACGCCCCATTTTAACTGAGAAAAACCACACCTAAACAAAATTGGGCAGACTGAATAGAACAACAGTGTGGCTCTCAAACCATGAGTAAAGAGATGCTACTGCCAGAACAAGCATGGATGTATCTCCACTCACGTATATGGAGTGCAGTGGTGGGAATTACTCAATGATATGCATGTAAAGGCGAAAAAAAGGCAAATAGTTGTGCTCAGAAACAACTGGACTGGTGAAAACAGACTCCTGACATAATTTAGTCAGGGGCTGTTGAGTACATCACCAGCTAAAAGAGGCTAGCAGATCAGAATGAAACTCTCCTGTGTGATTTTTCATGCAAGATGGGAAACAGTGCATTCATTGTAAGTACACAAGATTACAAAAGAATGTCAGATTCTACCACGTACTTTATTTCCCCTTAAAACACAGATGATATCACAGTTTGGCTGGCTGATGGGATCAAAAGGCAGCAACATAATGAAGATGTTTCTTTCAACTGAATCAAGCTCAGGGAAAGAAAGCCAGTATGAAAAATCTTTTTAGAAATACATCAATATAGAAAAGAAAAAAAACCCCAAGATAAAAGAATATGGAGATAATCACCAGATGGTAAACAAAAACTTTTTTTTTTTAATGAGTCTAACTCAAACATGAAAGAAAGGCTTTTACAACACAAATATTTTAGATGTGTGAGTTAGGCCCAAATTGTAGATGGCCCATTAATGGACAAAAATCAGCATTAACAAAAAATTCTCTAAAGTGAAGATTACACAGACAGATATGCTGCAATAGAAGTCTGAATTTAAAAAAATATCTAGATGGTCTTAGTAAGACCACCTCCAAAAAAAACCCCCACCAAAGTCCAAAAACTCACTCTCACAAGAGAGCAAAGGCAGTGGTCTGTTCCTTCTTTCAATACTACTTCTAGATTTGTCTACTTGAATTGTTCTCAAAGGCGTTTAAATTCTCCTTTTTAATTTTCCTTGTTAACATGTAGGTAAGCAAGAAAGATCCAAATTACTATCCCTGCTATGAAAATGTTGCAATGTGGACTACATAACTGTTACATAAATTAGGCACTAAATGACCCTTTCTGTAAAGGGAGGGTATGAAAACTATGAGAGGCGAAGGAGCTTAAGAAAAGGTTTCTTAATTTGCAGTGCTTAAGAACTACTTCTGCAACATATGTGACTGGCAATCATTGAAGTGCTGAGTTTTATACTTGGCTCTGCTGTATCTGATCTTGCCCTGGGAAAAAAAGTTACCTATTATACCAAAGTATAGGAATTGTACTATTTCTCAGACCAGAAACTGTCTGAGAAACCAATGTTCTGAGTTCAAAAAATATTTTTAAAAAATTTTAAAATGTTCCTGAAGAAATACAACAAAAGGCACTCAATTCTTTAGCCGAGCTTCATGAGACAACAATTCAATCATAATGCCAAATATTCATAAATTAATCACCCTCTTGAATGCAAAGACTGGTTTGACTGGTCCTACAGCAGCTGTGCAAATACTCCTACAGGTCACCTTACTTCAGATACCTTATAACTGCTTAGACTTCATTACAATGAGCCCTAAAACCTGCAAGCACTGTGAAATAGTAGGTGTCATTCTGCTTTCTGTTGAAGTAACTGAACGACTATTGTGTATTCTGATGCAAACATATAGCTCAAAAGGCATTTTTTTACAGAAAGTTAGTTTCTGTAAACCTATCTTTTAATAGTTTGAAATGAACCACATTTGTATCACATAGCATAGGAGAACTCTGAATTAATTCCTGCCAACAACACTGTGTTTATATGATTTCAAAAACAACTCAAGTTAAACTGTAAAGATTTCAGCAAAATATATTTACTTCACATTTAGGGCATGTTCTACTTACAGCAAAGTTGCTCTGAGCTGCATAATGTAAGGGTGTTGCACCTTGACTATCAGATGGGATAGTTCCAAACTTATTTCTTTCTAGTAAGAGATGGACAATCTGTGCATGACCTGAGAAAAATAATATAGTAAAACCAATTTTGTATCAAATCCTAAAGTCAATCAAAAGCTTAGTTAAAAAAGTAAAAAAACCCACTGACAAACAAAAAACCTAAACTCAAACCAAACAGAAGAAAATGGGCAGACTTTAGTAAATAGTTATATATTTGTATTGTAGACATTATAGTTTAAATGTAAGAGAGAAACATAAGACTTGATATTTGTTCCATTAAGTCTGGCATGTGCTTTCTTCCCAATAGTGCTGCAGCCCCATACTCTGTATTGCCTTTTTTAGGGGGCATCTATAAATCAGAATGACTTACAAATACAAAATTTCTTTTAACAGAAATCACTAGGGCTTTTCCTTAAATAAAGAAACCAGCAGTAACTGGCCAGATAAGTATGATATTAACTCTGCAATGAATTTGTTGAATATTTCCAGAAAAAGCTTATAATAACTCAATTGAGATGCTGCATTTGAGTGACAGGTCAGTCAGAAATAGTAAAGTGAGCATAGGCTGATGATGATGAGCATTTGTCCATCTGCATTAAAAGACAAAGCTAAAACATAGTTGACAATTTCATCACACATCACATTATTTTACAGAAGTCAAGTTTAAATTCTTCACTTAGGTTTTATTTAACCAAAATTCCATCTGAGAATGCATAGCAGAATCAGAGACTAGTCCACTACCAGCTGCTACAAACAAGCTCACACACAACTCCTTCCCTAAAAGCAGATTAAAATATTTTGAGATTAAAATCAAAACACTTCTGGAGGATGAGTAAACTTTATATTCACTTCACAGACAGGAGAACAAAGACAAATACAGTATATTGCCACTTAAGTCAACCAGACCATTCATACACTTGTATCTGTTGGCATATGCAGTTCACAGAGTATCTTAATGATTTGATATTTTAGGCAATACTATAAAACCACTCTGACTTCACAGGTGAAAACTCCCAGTACCTCATATGTCAGAAAAGCAATCAATTTTGCAACTTGATACTTTTGCGCCGTTGTCTTGAATCACTTTAGACAAAATGAAAAGGTAGGTAAACCTTCCCTGCTAGCAGTAGAGTATTTTTAATGAAAACATCAAAAATTAAGGAATGAAGCTGTCCTACAGTTGTGGTCTGTAGCTCTTAAAAACCTTAAAAGACATGGAGGACTAGGCAAGGCCTCTTTTATGAAATGGCACTTTGAGATGTTATATGTACAAAAGTATCAGAAATGAGACAAAATGGTAACTTGAGTCAAAAAGGATGAAGAGTTGTGATATTTGTTCCATTAAGTCTGGCATGTGCTTTCTTCCCAATAGTGCTGCAGTGCCATACTCTGTATTGCCTTTTTTAGGGGGCATCTATAAATCAGAATGACTTACAAATACAAAATGTGAGCATTTTTTTTTTCTTTCCTTCGGGTATACAGGCCTTAAGGTATACAGAAAGGCTCCTCTTTCCTATTAGGCATTAAGAGAACCCTGGATGCAGAATGTCACATTATTCTGTCCCTTCCTACAAACAAAAAAAAAAACCCAAAAGAAGAGATATAATGTTGCTGTGCTATTCCTACCTCAAGAGTATAAGAAGTAAATTTAGGCGCATTGTAAGAAGTTGTTTTGGAGTGGAATCCTAACAAAAATAACATAGGGGTACTGAGCCTGAATAAAAAGATTCCTAAACTTTCAGGACAGGCAATTAGAAAAACGGAACCGAATTCCATAATTGGGACAGGAGGTCTAGCTAAATTATCTACGAGAATAAGGCTTGAGGGAGTTGAAAGAAAAAATTGTATTGTGTGCAACAGTAAAGAAATTGGTGCAAAGGTGGATCTCACTTGACCACTAATGTAAACATTAAAACTTATTTCTTGATGTCAAGAACTGTGGTTCCGTTGTACTTTTATTTAGTACTTTTATTTTGTACTTTTATTTAGCAGAGATGTAACTTGGCTGAAACTTTTATCTACACAAAAGAAAAGGTAAGAGGAGCAACAATCCCCTTGCAGTCACATGCAATCCATCACATCTAAGAAAACTTGTGGCAGCGTCCCTGCACTGCTTTACATCTACTGTTAACCTATATAGGAACATCTTGCTCTCTTAAAGACTTACATAGAACATTAAATTCAACTTAAAACCATAACCCTGAAAATTAGTAATGATTTACCAACCAGAAATTCCCAAAGAGCATATGCCACCTAGAACCTCATCAGGTTCACAGAACAGTCTGGAGGTCTTGGCATATCTTCCCCCTTTATTCTACATTGATTAGACAATCCATTTTTCCAACAGACAAAACTTCTCTCTTAAATATAATCAATTTCAAAACACAATAGATTTTGCTTCTTGGACAGAACCAAGTGATAATGACTATTTCTTTGGAAAGCTGATCCTATGACACTTAAAATGCTTCACAATTTCTCTATTAAAATTCAATATCCCCACATATATGCAAATTTGAGAACAACCTTCTCCCTTTTTTGTTTTAATAAACATAATCAAACTACATGTATATTGCTACTGGAGTTGCAGTAACTCGCTCCAGTGAACATCTGATTCTTATATTGGCATTCTTTGTCTGCACTGTCCCAAAGGATCATTGGTATGAAGCCAGTTAAACGGGGAGAGAGACTATTTGAAGATTCTTTTATCCAGTGATTATTTTTTCCTCCTGAATGGAAATAAGAGGTAAATTTTCTAAATAATTTTCTTTTTGTGTCTGTCATTTTAAAGGTTATGTTTCCCTGCATTTAGACTATTTATATTTAATGAAATTTTAACCTGTTTTGCAAGGATTCAGTTTTGGTAAATCCAAACCAAAATTCACTTATGCAAGGTTACAATTTACAGAGCATCTGAGCCTCTGGGTAACAATCCAAACAGAGAAAAACTCTATACAAATAAAACTCGTTGTCAGATCTGATTAGATTGTCATAGCATGTCTGATAAAGAGCTTTAACTCGAAGTGTCAACTCTGCCATTTTTTTCTTGTTTACTTGTGCTGGCATTATCAGAGTATCTGCATCTTCTTTGAGGGAATCTTCTTAAGCCCCTTATTTAGTTTGTGAGGAGTAGTTTAATAAAAACTAGATAATATAATCATAAATCCACTTAACCAGGCAGACATAAACCGCAGTACATCACAACAGGGTGAAAATGAGCATGTGACTCGTGATGCCACCATCAAACACTCTGCATTGTGGAGCAGCTCAGCTCCCCCAGGCACCCCGCAAACCCCATGTGACCATCTTACATATGGACCAAACACGGGTACTAGCTTAAATCTGGATATGAAATATTAGTCAAGTTATCTTTTCAGACAAAATATAAACAGAAGCTCTAATATTTTATTCATGCATTCCCACAGATTGTGTAGCTTTCATGCTGGGTTATGCAGACACCACTGTTACAGAGTACCTGGTTTTTTTAACCAATGATCAAAGCTGCATATGCAAGAAAAATCTCAATATACTCTAACTGTTCTTAAATCATCAGCATATATAACCTGTTGAAGTAATGCATTATATAATGCTTTGGAGAATCTGAAGCTAAAATAAGCAGTCTACACACAAACTTCTAATCCTGGTTGGGCAGAAAACTCTTATTGCTCTAAGAGATTAGTTATCATACTGCCAGGCTGGAATTAAATAAAAAATCAGAGATAAAGATTAAGCAGTATAGTTAATTAATGACTAAGTTTACCAAGTAAGGCTGCCCAGTGGAGGGGAGTTCGAAACAAGTTGTCATAAGATGTCACGTTGCAGCCTTCATAGGAGGTCAGGACATCCACAACTGCTACATTCCCATCTGCAACAGCAAAATGAAGAGGAGTTCGTCCTTCATAGTCTTGCCAGTTAAGCAGAGATTCTGTAGGTGCAGCTTCCTTTAAAAAAAGAAAAGTAACAAAAAAAAAAGAAATGTAGGAATATTTAAATTGAAAAGCTATACAATCTTTACAGATGCTTTTTCAGAGAGATACACTGTTCTTGTTCGGTAGAATGTAGCTCTACAACCAAATGCTTTTGTTGCAGTATAGGCTACTTTCAAGTATTTCTTATGGAATGCTTTTTTATACTTAATTATTGTACAAGACTTGATTTCTGGTACATACCCTATAGTTTCACCAATCTGCTGTGCAAGAGGCTCCTTAAACAGATCTTTAAAAGATTAACTCCGACTCTTATGAAAATAACGAGAAATTATTACATTATTTACAAGTTGAACAATACATACATATCTTCAGATTTTCTCCAAAAACACTTCCCTTTTTGCACAAGTGAATTTTATGACTTTCATTATAATATTCTTCTAGCGTTTTATACCCCTAAAGTGTTTCCAAAGGAGATGTCTACATCTCTAGCTAAAAGGAGAGAAGTGAGAGAGTACTTCTAATAATGCATCTACTTCTAATGGGCTTAATTTTGAGTTTAAAAAGACTTTTAAATTGTCATGATTAGTTACTTGATCATGTAACATAGGCATTAATAGATATAACTTGACTTTTCATCACCTTTTCTTAAAAAATATGCTAAATTACTTTCACATAAGGTCCCTAGCTATATAGCTTTCTATTATGGTAATTTCATCTCTCACATGATTTCTCTTTGTGACTCTTTTTCAGGCAAAGGAGCAGAACAGGTACAAATGAACATCATCTTAGTATCTGAGAGATCTTCAAACGACAAATATCATAAAGGCCCATAAAAACAAACTTTAAACTTTATTTTTCTGAAAAAAGAGGTATTACTAAAATAAGTGGCAAACAATAATACAGTAGAAATTCAGGATGCAGGACGCTAGACATCTAGAGTAAAAGCAGATTGTCAAAACAAGAGTTTAAATAAACCAGAGCAACTGAGTCTACTTTTCTATCTCCAACAATTCCGAACAATTCACCGAAGTCATGGGAAGCCTGCGCAGAATTAAAAGGGAATGTAGTCCTGAGATTTTTAACTTCCAACACTAGAGGGGATTTTAACCCATGATAAGTGAGAAAAGCAATCCTCCTGAAGATACAGGGCCACACTATGTATCACAATACATTTATGAAAGAAGAGCAAGGCATTGTGATCAGTGCAGCTTGTTAAAGCAAGTTCCTGATCCCTTTCTCATTAAACTAATTGCAATCTTTCCTTTTGACTCCACTAGGTACACAAACTGGCTGTAGTATCACTTGTATTTGCACTATTTGATGTGTAGTTACTATTACACAGAAAACAAGTATCTAATATTGAGAACAAGAAATCAAGAAGAAAGGAAATTCCAGAATTATGGTCTCTATGCAAATATTAACTGACCAAAGTTGAACATCTTATATTTCCTATGTAACGGGTTAAAAACCCCTCAACACCCCCCAAACATTTAGAGTTATATTTCCCTGTATTTTCCAAGAGCAATCTGACTAAGTTAATACAGCAGTAGTAACTTCAACTCTGCAATGCCCTGATTCTTTGTTTCTTACTGTTTACTTTCTTACAGTGCCAAGTGAACTCTCCTAATATTTGGTTAATGTAAGTTTTCTAGATCTAAGGAGCTACATACTTTGCACACTGTATGTAAATCACAGAATTACAGAATGGTTGGTCTTGGAAAGGATCTCTGGAGATCACATAATCCAACCCCCTACTAAAGCAGCAGGAGAAGATGACTCCACTACCTCTCTAGGCAGCTTGTTCCAATGCTCAGTCTCCTTTCATCTCAGTAAAGATGCTTTCCTTCATATTCAAATGGGAATTTCATATTTCAGTTTGTACCCATTGCCCCTCATCCTGTTGCTGAGCACCACTGAAAAGTGTCTGGCTCCATCCCCTTGACATGCACCCCTAAGGTATTTCTCATTGGTAAAATCCCCTCTCAGTCTTCTCCAGGCTGAACGGTCCCAGCTCTCTCAGCCCAGAACTGGACACAGCATCACAGAGGTGGCCTCACTAGGGCTGACCCTCTAGGGAAGATCATCTCCCTTGACCTGCTGGGAATGTTCTTCCTAATGCATCCCAGGGTACCAAAGGCATTCTTGACCCTCAGGGCGCACTGCTGGCTCATGGACAGCCTGTTGTGCCCCAGGAGCCCCAGGTCCTTCTAACTAGTGCACAGTGTGATTGCTCCCCCAGTGCAGGACTCTCTGTTTGCCTTTGTTGACCCTAGATGAGACTCTTCTCTGCCCAACTCTCTGGCCAGTGCAGGTCCCACTGACTGACAGCACACCACAATGGTGTATCAGCCACTCCTCACAGTTTTATATCACCAGCAAATCTGCTGAGGGTACAGTCTTTCCCTTCAGCCAGGTTATTAATGAATAAATGGAAAAAGAGTGGGCCCAGTACTGACCTCTGGGGAACACCTCTAGATACAGGCCTGTAACCAGACTCTGCCACTGATCACAACCCTCTGATCTCTGACACTCAGCCAGTCCTCAACCCACCTGCTGCCCTCTCAGAGAACCCACACTCCTTGAACTCACCTATGACAATGTTATGGGGGACAGTGTCAAAAGCCTTGCTGAGGTCAAGGTAGACAACACCCATGGATCTTCCCTCATATACCCTGCCAGTCCTGCCATCACAGAAGGCTCTCTTATGGATCAAGCATGATTTCCCCTTGGTGAATCTGTGTTGACTACTAATAACTTTTTCCTTCACATGCTTAGAGATGACAGATCCAGGAGGAGCTGTTCCATCACCTTCCCAGGGATTGAGGTGATACCTGTAGTTTCCTGAGTTGTCCTTCTGGCCCTTTCTCAAGACACTGGAATGACACTGGAATGATACTGGCTTTGCTCCAGTCCTCAGGCACCTTTCCTGTTCTCCATGACTTTTCAAAGATGATCGACAGTATCTTAGCAATAACATCTGCCAATGCTAATTAAGTTGCCCATCTCAGACAAAAAACTTCATCAGTTTTAGATTAGGTATCAGTATATCAGTACTGTCAGCCATGTTTTGTTAGAGTCAAAAATTAACATACTTAAAACATACCGGAGTTCACTAATACATGTAGTCACCAGTACAATAATAGATAATCTATTAAAACCATAAAAAATTGATAAATATGACTCTCAACTAAAATGCAAAGTTAACATTGTTACACACAAACCACAATAATCAAAGGATGTGTAACACTTCTTTTGATAAGCATTCAAAAGCATTTACTTGAACTACTACAGTGAAAACTATGTTTTTACCTAATTCTCAAGAGAAAGCTAACTGATAATATGCTTACTTTTTATCTTTTCATAGAGCTCAGCAGGGGGAGCATAGAGCCTACTGCAAAAATTCATTTAATGAGAATCACTCTTCAGAATGGCTGAACATGAATTAGGATAGGCACAGAAGTTATTACTGAAATTCTAAGTCCATCAGAGGAAAATGTGTTTGAACAAAATGGACAAACCAGAAAACTAATGCTTCTTCGCTTATAATTTGCTGATGTAATCCTGACAGCTAATTTTCAAGCCTTCCAGAAGCACAACAACACCCTAAATAAATGAATCCTAGAACTCCTGGCTTAAAGTCATTGATGTTGCCAAGAAATATCCCCATACTCAAAAGCGTTATTTTTGCAAAATGGTATTGAATCTCCAATGACAAAGCCACTAAATATATTCTAATTTAAAACTATTCATGTGTTTTGAATTTTTTGGTCACTTAAATTAAAATTTTCTAGGCCTGTTTCTGCCTACATTCATAAGTATAATTTTTTTAGATTTTAAGTGGGTTTGGTTAGCTATAATTAAACTGTCATACTGTATTAATATTTTGAGCACAATACAGAGAAGAAACAGAAGCTAAACATTTTTCTGTGCCAATTAGAACAATGGCATTGTAGTCAATAATGGAAAGTGTGGTATAAACAAATGTCATGTCTTTTACCACGAAGAATAAATAAAGAGATACAAAATAGACAGAGAGTACTAAGCAGTGGCTTCCATCAGAATAATGGAACCTTATTCTGTGATTTTCCCCTTAGATCTTCCCAACATTTTTCACGTAACCAAGCACAATCTGGAAAGGTGAAAAAGGAAGTTGACCATGAGAGGATCTCCAGATTAGAGTTTCTCTCTACTTTACATGTTTACTTTCTACATATATCGAGTTCCATTTTGGCTGTATTTCATGGACTTCAACGTCAGATATAACCAATTTGTGTGTAATTGTCATCCCTGCACACCCAACCCCCTTCCTCAGCATTCAGCTGAGCTCTTTTCATAGTTGTTTATTTTGGCAACACCAACAGACTATGTACTATACAAATATCAAACAGAAAGATGACCCTTAATTTTAAGAACTTATAAACAGGAGACAAAACCTGGTGACACCCAGAGTACAGAAAAACAAGACAGTATTTTCCAGTACCATAGACTGTGGTCTTGATAAAAACAGTAGCTAAACTTTTATCAAGTTTTTGTAAAGCAGCACTGGAGAATTCCAAGTAGGATACTAGAGAAAATATAATTTTCTGGGGAATTCTTCCACAGCGTTAAAGATAAAAAGAGACAAACAAGAGCAGCGTTGTTTTTCATAACTTGGCCAGCAGGCACCAAAGGCAGTCTGGAAGCAGTCACTGATACCTCACTGCTGTCAGGGCAATGGCAGAGAAATGCTTAGAGAAAGCAAAGACAAATGGTTTGGTTGGATGTGATTAAAAATGGGGAAGCAATAGTGACACAGACAGTTGCCTTTTATATTGCTATCACCACAAGACAGTCTTTTCGTGAACTTAAAAATGCAACTATATGTTACAACACAAGATGACAGAAATTTTCACTCTGTGGGTACATCCAGTAGAAACACAACGCAGAATGTGAAAAACTATAAAGTTAGAAGACCTAGAAAGGAACGAAAATCAAATGTGATGCTTAGACAATTGACTTGGAACTGGGTAATACGGCAAAAAGCAGCTAAGAAAGGAGGGGAAGACTGAGCTCTGCTGTGTCTGCACTGTGCTGTGAAGCTCTGTCACTTCAAGACAAGTAAGAAAAACACTTCCATTTGGAGAGAAGATCTTACTACAGGATTAAACCCAAGGCACCACCACAAAAAGGTATTTATACTCAATAAAAAATTCAGTCAAGAGATTGATTACCTAATGACGACATTTCTGTATCATCAACTTTACAGCATAGCTAAATTACTTTTTCATTTAAACTTGTTATTAACTTACTCCATTAGTAAGCACATATAGATGTAACTAATTGCAATATAAACAATTAAGCTGATGCATGAAAAAGACTTGATGAAATCAAGAATACACTCTTTTCAGCCCAGCCAAAGAGCCTCTATACCACTGCACACAGCATGAGAAACAAACAGGAGGAGTTGGAAGCCTCCAGAAGGAAGTTATGACCCAGTTGCTGCTACTGAAACTTGGCGGGATGGATCCATGACGGATGTGCAGCTACAGGCTGCTCAGAAGGGACAAAAAGGAGGGTCAAAGGGTACAGGACACAGCTGGCACGTTTGGAACAAACTGACCCAAGCAATACCTCATATCATCTAATATCATGATCAGCAAAAGAACTCAGGGACAAGGGGAGGGCAGGAAGGATGCTCATGGCTACACCGTTTGTTTTCCCAAGCATGATTAAGCATGCTGAAGCTTTTTTTCCATTTTCCCAGAAATGGGAACATCTGCCCACTGATGGGAAGAATGAATAAGTTTCCTTTTCTGCATGCAGATTTTGCTTTCTCTACTGGGCTGGCATTATCTTCATCCACAAGCCTTCTTGCCTTCCTTCTATCTTCTCCACTGTTGAAAGAGGTGAGTGAGTGGCCGTGTGGGTGTGATGCTCATGTCTGAGCCCAACACAGAACAACTTTAAGAAATATTTGCCTTTTGACTACCTAATGTTTGAAAAAGTCTGTAGTTAAATACAGAGATCGTTATGTCCTTTGCAGCAAGTTTTCTTCTCCAGTGTGGCAGAAAAGTAGATACAAATTCAAAGTTTGTGACAAAATTTTGTTTGTAACAAATTATTTCACAGCTGGATACACATTACACATATATTGAATAAACAGCAGTGTTGTGGTTTGAAAGAAAACAAAGTGAGAGGCTCTAGACTAGAAAGACTATTTAATGAAAAGAAAAAGGAAAATAATAAAATAAAATAAAAAGCAGTA